>OW388291.1:91172943-91450443 GCA_936450465.1 Gibbula magus | reverse complement strand
AGAAAATGTCTTCATTTAGACATGAAAAATAATCATCAAAATAGAACTATCTTTATTCAAAGACTTTGTTATGTATTTATTTAAAATGTGAATGATTTATTTCTGTTTATAAAATTGTAGATATCCTCATTTACAATTAACATGACATCGCAATAAAAAAAATATCTTCATTTGAAAAATTCCTTTTCAATGTCATCCTTCAGAAGGCGAATAATATCTTCATGTAAGAATGTATTCGATTTAATCATTAGTAAACGATCTTTGTATTGTACATTAATAAAAATAACAATAATATGTCCAGTTATAGAGCGCACTTGTCCATCCACTCAGTGGTTGCTCAAGGCGCTGTAGGAGTATTTTACTCTGGTCACCTCCACAACCGTTACCAGGTACCCATTTGCAGCTGGGTGAACAGAGGCACATTTTGAATAAAGTCACTTACCCAGGGTGACACCATAAGACTCTCAACTTATGTCTCAGGGTGGGGCAGGGAATGAACCCTTGAAACTCTCAGTTTCTTATCCAGGAGCGAGTGAGCCACCCATCCAACGAGCCGCGCCCGTTGTTGCTGAACTTCAATGACGGCGGTCGACAGGACCATGTGCCACCTAATAAGGTACCTTATGTATTGCACTGTACGTTATGTATTGTACGTTATATACCTTATGTATTGCACTGTACGTTATGTACTGTACGTTATGTACTGTATTGTACGTTATGTACTGTATTGTACGTTATGTATTGTACGTTATGTATTGTACGTTATGTACTGTATTGTACGTTATGTATTGTATTGTACGTTCTATATTGTACTGTACCTTATGTGTTGTATTGTACGTTTTTGTACGTTATGTATTGTATTGTACGTTTTTCATTGTACCTTATGTATTGTATTGTACCTTATTTATTGTATGATACTGTATGAATTGTATTGTATGTGGTTACAACTGTAAATCAAGGAACAATTGGACCATGGGATAGATGCTTGTTTACATTCAGGTATATATATATATACATATATATATACACACAAACCTGGTGAAGCTGGTTAGAGAAAGAGACATCTAGTCTGATAGTCGGTCTAATCTTATATCGCATCGAAGTATATGGAGGCGTCACATAAAGAAGATGCAAATGATCAGTTAATATAAATGAATTAAAATGCATAAAGGATAAACAATCACATGTTTATACCCCCAGTCCAATAAGGTTATGTTTGATATATGCATGGTGAGTGTTATCAAAGTGACGATATTACACTTAAGCATATCCATACCCTTCGGAGGCTTATGTTGTTTAAATATTACTAGATGAATGAATGACCTAGCATCGTGTCTGTAAATATTACTAGATGAATGAATGACCTAGCATTGTGTCTGTAAATATTACTAGATGAATGAATGACCTAGCATCGTGTCTGTAAATATTACTAGATGAATGAATGACCTAGCATCGTGTCTGTAAATATTACTAGATGAATGAATGACCTAGCATCGTGTCTGTTAATATTACTAGATGAATGAATGACCTAGCATCGTGTCTGTAAATATTACTAGATGAATGAATGACCTAGCATCGTGTCTGTAAATATTACTAGATGAATGAATGACCTAGCATTGTGTCTGTAAATATTACTAGATGAATTAATGACCTAGCATCGTGTCTGTAAATATTACTAGATGAATGAATGACCTAGCATCGTGTCTGTAAATATTACTTGATGAATGAATGACCTAGCATCGTGTCTGTAAATATTACTAGATGAATGAATGACCTAGCATCGTGTCTGTAAATATTACTAGATGAATGAATGACCTAGCATCGTGTCTGTAAATATTACTAGATGAATGAATGACCTAGCATCGTGTCTGTAAATATTACTAGATGAATGAATGACCTAGCATCGTGTCTGTAAATATTACTAGATGAATGAATGACCTAGCATCGTGTCTGTAAATATTACTAGATGAATGAATGACCTAGCATCGTGTCTGTAAATATTACTAGATGAATGAATGACCTAGCATCGTGTCTGTAAATATTACTAGATGAATGAATGACCTAGCATCGTGTCTGTAAATATTACTAGATGAATGAATGACCTAGCATCGTGTCTGTAAATATTACTAGATGAATGAATGACCTAGCATCGTGTCTGTAAATATTACTAGATGAATGAATGACCTAGCATCGTGTCTGTAAATATTACTAGATAAATGAATGACCTAGCATCGTGTCTGTAAATATTACTAGATGAATGAATGACCTAGCATCGTGTCTGTAAATATTACTAGATGAATGAATGACCTAGCATCGAGTCTGTAAATATTACTAGATAAATGAATGACCTAGCATCGTGTCTGTAAATATTACTAGATGAATGAATGACCTAGCATCGTGTCTGTAAATATTACTAGATGAATGAATGACCTAGCATCGTGTCTGTAAATATTACTAGATGAATGAATGACCTAGCATCGTGTCTGTAAATATTACTAGATGAATGAATGACCTAGCATCGTGTCTGTAAATATTACTAGATGAATGAATGACCTAGCATCGTGTCTGTAAATATTACTAGATGAATGAATGACCTAGCATCGTGTCTGTAAATATTACTAGATGAATGAATGACCTAGCATCGTGTCTGTAAATATTACTAGATGAATGAATGACCTAGCATCGTGTCTGTAAATATTACTAGATGAATGAATGACCTAGCATCGTGTCTGTAAATATTACTAGATGAATGAATGACCTAGCATCGTGTCTGTAAATATTACTAGATGAATGAATGACCTAGCATCGTGTCTGTAAATATTACTAGATGAATGAATGACCTAGCATCGTGTCTGTAAATATTACTAGATGAATGAATGACCTAGCATCGTGTCTGTAAATATTACTAGATGAATGAATGACCTAGCATCGTGCCCGTAAATATTACTAGATGAATGAATGACCTAGCATCGTGTCTGTTGCTTCCAGGTGAGCGGAGCAAGTTCGTTAACCTCGACTCTCATCTTATAATTTTATTGTAATTTGACTGATTCCATAAGTTTTGTAAAACTATTATTTGATTAATAAATTTTTAATTTTTAAATTTTAAATTTTAAATCTACCCCATCATTTAAATCATTTGAAATAATTACAGTTCTATATTCTATTAAATAACTTAATAAGATTAGATTAAACTAGATTTATTATAATTTTTAGGTGTAAAATATTTTTTAAAAAACCCCACATTATTCGGTAATGGATAATTGTGCCTCATTTCAAAGTTGCTATTTTTTTAAACATCCACACCTTTAAAATACTTTAAAAGAGTGAAAAATATTCAATATATCTTCATGTTCACTTTAAAATACTTTAAAAGAGTGAACAATATTCAATATATCTTCATGTTCACTTACAAATACTTTAAAAGAGTGAACAATATTCAATATATCTTCATGTTCACTTAAAAATAATCAAATCAAATGTCTTAGATGCACAGACAAAATTGCATTTTTTTACAAAGGAAAATATTAATTACGTGTAAATAAAATGGAAATGCAATTTCTGATAGAAGTTACTTAAAAAGGAGGAACAATATTCACTGAAATTATAATTATAGATTCAAGAAGGCGATAAAAAATCTTGAAATGCCCAAAACACATAAACATAACATATAAATCAACATTCGGACAGTTGTAAAGGATAAGTAACATCGATTAGTCTAGTCTATATCTCAAGTTTCACAGGGCTATGTCCTCGACTTGAAACACGCCACAAGGTGCAGTGACAGTCAAGGGTAGAATACTAATGTGTACATGGCAAAAGCGACGTCCCTGTGGGTGTGTATACTTTAAACATCGAGGCAACTCCCTCGTCATGCAAATCATTTATTAAACATAAACTCACGGTGTAGATGTAAACTCAATATTGCAGTTCCTCGCTATTGGATGTACACCCCCTAATAAGTACAGCGCAACTAAACCATACATTTGTAAATACTAAATGACTTCACATTTTTGTATTTTTCAATTTAGCAAACCATCTACATCTGCATGGTATACCTGAACCCTGTGTAGCACAATGTTAGACGTTTCTCTCCATATGAAGCACTCTACCTATACACTGTCTGTGTAAAACATGGACGATTACAACCCCTAATTGTTCCAAACACACTTTACACACCGGTGGAAGTTGCTATGAGTGAAAGCGCCTAGAAAGTTAACAATGTTATTTCAGAATCACACTGGATGTGGAGGCGATGTACGGAATGGGTATCTAAGTTTGGTGCTACTCTTGGGATGGGGGCGCCATAGATATGAACATCACAGTCTGGTGGCTAGTGCCGTCACAGACGGATTTGACAGATGTGTATGGAACATATAGACACGTTACAACCACGGTGGACATGAATACTTACGTTGTGTGCTGCTGTTGGAGTTGGAGAGAGTATAACCGGGAGCCCAGTGTTCTGATGGCCGCACACAGCCAACTGCTCCGGAGTAGAGTGGATGGATATCCTCTGTTGTGTGCTGTTCTCCCCACAGTACAGTGGGGAGCTGTTAGACTCAAATCCCCCCTCACTGACTCGCTGCAAGTCAGGTCGAGCTCGTCTCGTCTGCTCCGTGTATATATTCCTACTACTCGCGTTCCTTACGTTCAGCGTGTCTACACCCGGTCCTCGGTCCAAGAGGAAGTCTGAATGGCCACACTACACGAGCAGACGACAGTTTACGTCGCCAGTTTCACGGACAGCAGACGATAGTAACGTCTGCCGATGATAGCTAGCAGACGACATACAACAACGTGAAGTCGCTACTGGGTGAATGGTGGCAGAAGCGAGTCGGACCAGTTGACTAACGTCTGTGGGTTAGCTTCAGAACAAATATTAGAGAGGGACATAGCCCACTCGCTCCATCTCTCCGTCCGTCCAGCAGTGGCGTTATGAGCAGGGTCGGGGTTCTGGTTAGTTGTCTCCCTATGCCTGCTTCTCCGGTGACACCAGCTCGGCAAACAAGTCCCGCCAACCACACGGAGCTGGGATAGTCTGCTCTCTCTCTCTCTCTGCTCCACACAACCCGCAACAACTCTCGGCTTTAGCGCTAAACAAAGGATTACACGAGAGGCCCCGACTGCTCTCCATCGATTACGTAAACACAAACGTGGAGGTGCCCTCGGCTGTATTAGAGTCCCGTCCTGTTGGAGAGTAAGACTACAATGGTAGGACTACGATGGTTGGAAGACTGGGCAGGATTAACATTACCTTCCCCAACTCTGCTGCTAACCTACTGTACGCCACTGACTGCAACTAAGTCCTTAAGCCGCTTCATTAAAGTTACGTAACTCTTCAAAGAACACCAAAGAGTTTGTCCAAAACCTCACTGTTGCTATTGCCCAGAGCTTGATTGCTTGAGAGACAAATAAGTACCCACAAGAAGAAGTACATACATCTATAGAGATGATTTATACCAGTTGTGAAGGAAGACAGCCCAAGGAAACAGAATCCCTGAGACGTGGACGCCCTACATCCACTTGAATGAGCTTTGAAATATCTCCTACTCCTTACTGTTTTTTGTTTCTGAATATTGATTAGTTATTTCGAGAGAGCCGTTTCAACAGTTCATGGTCACCGAGAAGAAAAAAGAATTCCTCACTGTAAGGAAATAATATAAAACCGACTTTTACGTTGAGCTAAATGTTATGAATACATATTGTGAAGTAGCCTATTCACGACTTATAATTAAATAAAACATGTTAAACATAAACAATGATTAAGTGTTAAAATGAGGTAAACATAAAATGACAAAACATACACGAATACAAATTATTGCCAGAGTTGCCTCCCCTTTTTAAAACAGATAATTTGCTACTTTCAAATGGGAGGAACCATTTGAATCCTTATGTGGATGTATTACAAATTATTTCTCATATAAAACCCAAAATAACAACAATAGGGGCAGTCAACAGCATGTTTTCTAAATGAATTGAAAATAGTCCCGAAAATAAAATATTTAATGATAGGAAAGATTATCGCAGGTGCATTTCTGCACTCTCATGTTGGCCCATGGCAGTACTATGATTGTATCCCGGGTATTTACCAACTGAAAATATGATGTGCGAAAATATTTTTATTATCAGTTTTGAAAAGAGTTGTATTTTTGCCTTTAATTTAAGCAATTAATAATGCTTGATATATGATACACTGCGTTTGTATTTTAAGAAGCTTAGAATTCAAGCATGAATAAATGTGTATGACAGGGCTTATCCTCAGCCCGTCTGTTTTACAATAAAATTAATTTCATCTAAAGAACTGGTCTTTATGATTAATGAACAGAGATTACAGACAGCAGCGACCATGAATAATCATTGTCGACACATGCTTTGAGGTATTTAACACGCTGGCAGGGATGTCACTATAAAGTTGACCCCGCTTCCGAGTTCCCAACCAGCGCCCCCTGTCTGTCCAATAGGAGAGCCATCACTAACCACCCGTCCCATTATCCCCCTTGAAAAACTCTCGCATACTTTCCACGTGGGTAAGTAGGGGATTAAGCCCATGTTATCATATCACTTCACCTCTTGTGTCCTTATTTAATATTCAAGACATGGACGACAACTAATTTCTAGGGTGATTTGAAGCGTGTCGGACACCATGCCTGGATGATTCGGATAGATGCTTTCCATTATTGTACGGGAGAAGTTTAGAACTTGAGTTTCGCCAGGTTTGAATCAAGAAACTAGATCAAGTGGGTTTACTGTTATGAAAGAAAACTGTACACTGATTAGGGTTTTAACTTGCAGCTTTTAGGTTGGATGGGTTTATAGAAATTATTAAAAGAAGATATATACTTGAGACGACGACAGGACAATGCATGGTGTGACTTCAGCTACACTTTAAGTGGAGATATCTTGTAAGGGTGCACAGCCATGGTGTTATATCAAATCAGTTGGTTTGAAATACTCTGAGCAGTGCACTGGAGGAGCCATGACGTTCTCCTAGACTTATTTTGTTTACTTATCCAAAGTGCTGAACATGAACAAGAACAAGAAGACAGTCACCCAGTGGTGCATTCACGTTCTTTGATCCCCCATTTAGTTATCAACCGATATAGCTTACATTTGAAAACGAAGTTTTTTTGAATGAAGCGTTTTTAATTAACTTGTCTTTTTAAGAGGTATTTATATGTAAATACACATGGGCGTGTATCGCTTAGAAATAGCGTTTGAAAGACATATACCTATATAGACCCTACCCTATTACTATATAAAAGAATGGGATGTAACGAAGAAACCACCCGATGCTCATTCAAAGTAGTATTTCGCATCAAAAACAACTTTTATGGCACAGTCGATGACTGCGATACGAAAGCTAAATCATTATTTCAAAAGCTATGCGACAAACAGTCCGTATATCGCTCAAAACCTCAAAACTTTCAAGCCAAATTCCCCGCTTACGAAAATCAGCGAAAACTCACCTTTTAAAATCGTTTATTAATTCACATGACCTAGAGTATTGACCTTGACATTCACTTGACCTAGAGTAGGCCATATCCTGGTTCCCGGGCCTTCGTTTCGATAGCAGGCCCCGGAACCAGGATAGGGGATACTGCAGGTTAAATGAATGTCAAGGTCATGAAGGCTGACAAGTGGGACTGCATAGCGATGATTTGAGACATAATGCCGTAGTACAGTCGGAGAAATGACATGTAGGCGTTATACTATTTGTTACATCTGTAGTTTCACTCTGCGGTTCGAAGCTGCCTATTCATAAGTGCTGTCAACATTGCTGGAATTAATAAACGATTTTAAAAGGTGAGTCTTCGCTGATTTTCGTGAGCGGGGAAATTGGCTTGAAAGTTTGGAGGTAGCGATATAATGTATGTATAATCAGGGATCCATCAATGGGGTAGAAATAAACTAAAAACACGGATATACAAAGTCACCGAATAATCTTTGAATATGAACAATAAGGGGTGATAAATCTCCCTCTTTGTTTTCAAACGGTGTCAAATAAATAAAAAAAATGATCAAACAGAATTTCACAACGTGAAAACGCAAAATCAATTGTCACCTAATGGCTAATGTCGGTTAGTTGATAGATTCTAATGTAATATCTAAGCGCTAACAATGGCTTAATGCTACACGTTCTTGGTGTTCCCAGCGGTCAAGTGACTGGGGAGAAGCCTGGAGATAACAGGTGGACACTGGAGCTACGCTGTCCGTCCGCTCTGACTCCACCTCTCTCTGTTTGTAGTAACGCAAATATGGTGTAATCAAGCGCCAATCAGAAAGCGATATTGGCCACCCCTCGTCTATAGTTACCCACGAATCTCCCGTCAAACTGTCGTCTTTCTCTGAGGCCGGTCCTCTTCTCACTCGACTCTTCAAATCGCGCTCGTGCATGGCTCTATCTCTCGCTACACGAACCTCGCATAGACTTACTCCTAGTTTTGGATAGTTTTAAATTTTAAACTGTTACAACACTTGGAGAAGGTTTATAATCCAATGACAAACCTTCGGGTTGGATAACATGTTTCACAGGAACACGCATTCCAGATAGAGTAAAGTTCTAGAGATATTTAACTTCTTTATTGAAATAGATGAGACTTTTCAGGGTAGATAGTGGTCTTACACTCAGACTCTGAAAAAAGTATTTATTATGAAAAATATCACTATTTTTTTTAAAATGCTGAAAATGAGGCTATGAGAAATGAGATTTTCAGTAAACAGAGGCGCCCTTTTAATATGGTTTTTCAGAGTTACGTGTTAGACTATGTAGAAACAGCACTCTATCAAACCTATGATGAGTTGAATAGAAACGTCGCATCTATTGTATATCCATAAACATGTTCTCCTATCATCTTCTCACATGCCTGTCACATACGTGTATCAGGGAGCTTATAATGTGTCTAAAAGGTTGCTAACTGTAATGTGTCCCAACGATTGAATAACATGTCTCAGGGGTTGGATACGATATCTCAAGGGTTTGATTACGTATCTCAGGACGAGTCTCAGGTTGTGGATAACGTGTCTCAATGGTTGTAAAATGTGTCTCAGGGGTTTGTAACGTATCGCAAGGTTTTAAGATCGTGTCTCAGGGTTGGATATATCGTGTCTCAGGGTTGGATATAACGTGTCTCAGGGTTGGATATATTGTGTCTCAGGGTTGGATATATCGTGTCTCAGGGTTGGATATAACGTGTCTCAGGGTTGGATATATCGTGTCTCAGGGTTGGATATATCGTGTCTCAGGGTTGGATATAACGTGTCTCAGGGTTGGATATATCGTGTCTCAGGGTTGGATATAACGTGTCTCAGGGTTGGATATATCGTGTCTCAGGGTTGGATATATCGTGTCTCAGGGTTGGATATAACGTGTCTCAGGGTTGGATATATTGTGCCTCAGGGTTAGATATATCGTGTCTCAGGGTTAGATATATCGTGTCTCAGGGTTGGATATATCGTGTCTCAGGGTTGGATATATCGTGTCTCAGGGTTGGATATATCGTGTCTCAGGGTTGTATAGGGTTTTAGGGTAAAATATCGTGTCTCAGGGATTGAATAGTGTTTTAGGGTTGGATATATCGGGTCTCAAAGGTTGTATAGTGTTTTAGGGTTGTATAGTGTTTTAGGGTTGTATAGTGTTTTAGGGTTGTATAGTGTTTAAGGGTTGGATATCGTGTCTCAGGGATTGAATAGTGTTTTAGGGTTGGATATCGTGTCTTAAGGTTGTGTATCGTGTCTCAGAGGTTGTGTATCGTGTCTCAGAGGTTCTATAGTGTTTTAGGGTTGGACAACATGTTTTAGGGTTGGATATCTTGTCTTAAGGTTGGATATCGTGTCTCAGGGATTGAATAGTGTTTTAGGGTAGGAAAACGTGTCTCAGGGATTGAATAGTGCTTTAGGGTTGGATAACGCGTCTCAGGGATTGAATAGTGTATTAGGGTTGGATAACGCGTCTAAGGGTTGGATAACTTGTCTCAGGGGTTAAATAACATGTCTCATGAGTTGAATAACGTGTTTCAAAGGTTGTATAGTGTTTTAGGGTTGGTTAAGTTGTCGTGGGGTTGGATAACGTGTCTCAATGGTTGTATAGTGTTTTAGGGTTGTATAACGTGTCTCAGGGATTGAAAAGTGTCCAAGGGTTGGATACCGTGACTCAGGGGTTGAATAACGTGTCTCAGGCAACGAGGTAACGTGTTTCAATGTATGAGGGATAGTCTTAGTGTTTGTCTCAAGGGATGAGATATTGTGTCTCAGACGATGGATAGCACGGCTTAGTGAATACGCTGACTGTTTTTGTTTGTTACATGGATGTGTGTATTTTATTGGGTGCGGTGATATGATTTGGTGTGTTAGGTAGCCTTCGCCTCCAAACAGTCCAAACTACAAGCTGGGCGGACGGCATCCCTCTGCGCTAGGTTATTATCTACACGGTCTTGTTGCTAATGTTACACTCCTATTGATCGGTCCCAGGAACATACTGAGTTATATCAAATTGCCTACCATGATGTCCTAAAGTTGTCTCCAAGAAGTTCCTGGAAAAATAACATTCACATTGCTCATATAATCGAATATATCATTCAATTTGTTAACAGGGTATTCATTACTAACTAAGTAAACTGAACTTTTGCATTCCTGATAATAATCTCTATTCCTGACTTCGTTGATCGTAACGTTAACATACAAACTTAATATTCATTTGATTTCATACTTTGTTTAATCGGAGGCTATCAATAAACCCGGCAATATAATAAGTACACGGCTCTCGACCGGGTCCATTTTCAACAAGAGGTTAAGCACCGTCCGTGATTCCTTCCTGTTTTCTTTCTGTTGTTTGGGGTCAAATTTGCCAATCGTTATAAGTGATGTTGTTTTTATCGAGAAGTTCTTGGAAAATAACATTCATATGCTCATATAATCGAATATATCTTCCAATTTGTTAACAGGGTATTTATTACTAACTAACCCCATTTGTTATCGCCTCTCTATCAAAATTTCAACTCTCTCCTTTACAAACATCCCTTGGCCTATATCCATTTTTATTTCACGATACAGATATACTCCCGGCCGATGTACGACACTTGTGTGTTTGTCAGTCTTACAAGTGCGGCGGGTCAGGTTCGAACCGAATCCATCCTGCCATTTACCCGCTCATGTCCGCTCATCACCAGATCACTTACCACTGCAGTCGCTGAGATCAGGTATTTTTAAAGGAGTTAGCGACACAGATATTTATGTTCAAACACCACAGTTTTTATTCACATGTTGGGAGATCACTCCAAAGGATTTGCTTTTCCAGCGACAGTGAACTGAGTTGGGGAGATTTACATGTTTGGACTGGGACAGGGTTACCACTCTGCTCCCTACTTGTCTGTAGATGTAGCGTAATTTTCCTGTCGGCGTGTTGCACTGTAATCTCGAGTAGATAACAGCAGGATTATAGCAGAGTTCATTCCTGAGTGGCTTTGATCAAACACTGTTTAAATTTTACTGTAGTAAAGCCACTCAGTTCAAACCGGTTTCAACATTAGATAACGTGTAATAATTCTGCAGGAAGATAACTGTTTGCGATTTGGTAACATTTGGTACTATGCTAATATCTATTGGTTGTATATTATTTATAGACATACAGTTATTATCCATTTTTGAACTTTATATTATTCATTATTCTAGCTTTATTCTGTGCAATGAAGTATTGTTATTGTTGATTTCCTAATGTTTGATCTTTTCAAAGTCCACGTTGAGCGTTTACTTACAACTCAGCAGTGAATTTTGTTTGAGTTGTAAATTTGGAGATCATCTGGTCATAATATTTTATTTTCGTGACGTAAACAATTACGTCAAAATGTATTGAAAAAACATCCTCTACAAGGTTGATCATACCAGGATTAGTTTTGAGATTACTAACACCCTTCACCTAATATTACCTGGCTTCAGCTGTCAGATCACTAGGGTGTATTTCCACTTCCAACTGTTTCTCATGTGAACTTGTTACAATCTGTCTGCCTCTCTGTGTCTGCCTCTGTCTCTTTCCCTGTCTCTCTGTGTCTGTGTCTGTCTCTGTCTCTCTGTGTCTCTGTGTCTCTGTGTCTGTCTCTCTCTCTCTCTCTCGGGTGGATAGTGTTGAGATCACTAAGCCAGCTTGATCAGGGGGTTGTAAAGTGACAGTTGTCAGCGAGTTGGTAAATTGTGATAAGCGTCACTTGACAAGAATGAGCTGAAACTTACTGTGTCGGGAGGGGCTGTAAATAACACCGACTATACCCACTAGTACTGGCCATGTGTCGTGGTGCTTCTGTCACTAACTTAAAGTCTTTAAAAATCTGTCCAAGTAAGGTCAGCAATGCTCATTATAAAAAGTGTGAACACATAAAAGAAACCCATCTTATATATTAAACCCGAACTATTTGAGTTTGTCAAAATGTCAAAGAATCCGAATACTGAGTCAGCCTAGACAAAAGAAGAGGGTATTATTGATAGAGGGACCTGATTCAGGACAAGAGACACAACACCTGACATAGGAGATGAAAGCGGCCAGGTACACGACGTGATGATGTGTCCCAGCAACCTGGTCAAGCGGACTCACTCGGACCTCACTCGGACCTCACTCGGACCACACAGGTAGAAGGGAATACACACATCTTGTGGTCGTGTTAAATGTACACGCATGTCTGATCACCTAAACAAAAGCCAAGTGACCCTTGACTTGTTAGGTTGGACAGAATGAATCGTTTGACCGCCACTGGACAAAAGTCTGGTCCTATTGACCCTCACGGCCATAGATAGACCCTGAAAATTTGTTTATCCAGGAGGGATGTCAACATTCTCCATCCAAACCGGAATGGACGAGGACACATGAGAAGAGTCAATGGTAGGAACACACCAATAAAATGGCGTTTGTTTCAACGGCCCGCTCTTATTACATACCTCTGTCGTCTGCTTATGTTACTCGTGTAGTGTGCAACTGATTCTTATCATTGGGAAATACTATACTATGATATTGATATAATTAGAAAGTATTCTTTCGTCCTTTCTTACAATATTTCTTTACATTGGAAGACGTTGAGTTTCATGCTCTCTGGTCGATTTGTTCCAAACAGGACTGCTTAAGAAAATTCTCCAAATTGGTTGTAAAATTTGTCTTAGGATAATACTTTATTTGGAATGAGAGTCCATGATTGTGGTTTCGGATAAATGAAATCTCTCATTACCAAGCCAGGAACAGTTAAACATAGAACTGGGAAGAGACTGGTCTGTTTGAAATTGCACCATATGTCGGCAGATATCTAGCTGTCGCACATCTATATTGCATACAGATGAACTGTTCAGCCGCAGTTTATACAATCCAATCATTCTATCTGTTTTCGGATCCTTCCACAGTTTACCTCCGGACCATGGCCAATTGTTAGAGTCCAATTGCAGAACATGGCTGCTTTGTCTGTGGCGTCCGGTAATACGTTGATTCGTGAGACAGGACCAGGGTCCACTTGCACGAAGAGTCCTTAGCCTAAGGTGATCGTAGCTCAATAGTATCAATATGGGCTGAGGGTAAGAAAGCCTTGTGGAAGTAAGTCCAGGTCAATCACAGGTCATCACAGCAGACCTCACATTTATTTTTTTTTTAAAACTTTTTCCCTCACAAACTTACTCCACTACTTTTTTCCGTTACGTTTTTTTCCTGTTACTTTTTTTCCGAGCACCGTAGCCGGGGGCCTTATACCAGGTGCAGTGGACAGACCGGAGTGATGCATCTTATACCAGGTGCAGTGGACAGACCGGAGTGATGCCTCTTATACCAGGTACAGTGGACAGACCGGAGTGATGCCTCTTATACCAGGTGCAGTGGACAGACCGGAGTGATGCCTCTTATACCAGGTGCAGTGGACAGACCGGAGTGATGCCTCTTATACCAGGTACAGTGGACAGACCGGAGTGATGCCTCTTATACTAGGTACAGTGGACAGACCGGAGTGATGCCTCTTATACCAGGTGCAGTGGACAGACCGGAGTGATGCCTCTTATACCAGGTGCAGTGGACAGACCGGAATGATGCCTCTTATACCAGGTGCAGTGGACAGACCGGAGTGATGCCTCTTATACCAGGTGCAGTGGGTAGACCGAGTGATGCCTCTTATACCAGGTGCAGTGGGTAGACCGAGTGATGCCTCTTATACCAGGTGCAGTGGACAGACCGGAGTGATACCTCTAATACCAGGTACAGTGGACAGACCAGAGTGATGCCTCTTATACCAGGTGAAGTGGACAGACCGAGTGATGCCTCTTATACCAGGTACAATGGACAGACCGGAGTGATGTCTCTTATACCAGGTACAGTGGGCAAACCGGAGTGATGCCTCTTATACCAGGTGAAGTGGACAGACCGGAGTGATGTCTCTAATACCAGGTACAGTGGGCAGACCGAGTGATGCCTCTTATACCAGGTGAAGTGGATAGACCGGAGTGATGTCTCTTATACCAGGTACAATGGACAGACCGGAGTGATGTCTCTTATACCAGGTACAGTGGGCAAACCGGAGTGATGCCTCTTATACCAGGTGAAGTGGACAGACCGGAGTGATGTCTCTAATACCAGGTACAGTGGGCAGACCGGAGTGATGCCTCTTATACCAGGTGAAGTGGATAGACCGAGTGATGCCTCTTATACCAGGTGAAGTGGATAGACCGAGTGATGCCTCTTATACCAGGTGAAGTGGATAGACCGAGAGATGTCTCTAATACCAGGTACAGTGGGCAGACCGGAGTGATGCCTCTTATACCAGGTGAATCGGGCAGACCGAGTGATGCCTCTTATACCAGGTGCAGTGGACAGACCGGAGTGATGCCTCTTATACCAGGTGCAGTGGACAGACCGGAGTGATGCCTCTTATACCAGGTGAAGTGGATAGACCGGAGTGATGCCTCTTTTACCAGGTACAATGGACAGACCGGAGTGATGTCTCTTATACCAGGTACAGTGGGCAAACCGGAGTGATGCCTCTTATACCAGGTGAAGTGGACAGACCGGAGTGATGTCTCTAATACCAGGTACAGTGGGCAGACCGGAGTGATGCCTCTTATACCAGGTGAAGTGGATAGACCGAGTGATGCCTCTTATACCAGGTGAAGTGGATAGACCGAGTGATGCCTCTTATACCAGGTGAAGTGGATAGACCGAGAGATGTCTCTAATACCAGGTACAGTGGGCAGACCGGAGTGATGCCTCTTATACCAGGTGAAGTGGATAGACCGAGTGATGCCTCTTATACCAGGTGAAGTGGATAGACCGAGTGATGCCTCTTATACCAGGTGAAGTGGATAGACCGAGAGATGTCTCTAATACCAGGTACAGTGGACAGACCGGAGTGATGCCTCTTATACCAGGTGAATCGGGCAGACCGAGTGATGCCTCTTATACCAGGTGCAGTGGACAGACCGGAGTGATGCCTCTTATACCAGGTGCAGTGGACAGACCGGAGTGATGCCTCTTATACCAGGTGAAGTGGATAGACCGAGTGATGCCTCTTATACCAGGTGAAGTGGATAGACCGAGAGATGTCTCTAATACCAGGTACAGTGAGCAGACCGGAGTGATGCCTCTTATACCAGGTGAATCGGGCAGACCGAGTGATGCCTCTTATACCAGGTGCAGTGGACAGACCGGAGTGATGCCTCTTATACCAGGTGCAGTGGACAGACCGGAGTGATGCCTCTTAAACCAGGTGAAGTGGACAGACCGGAGTGATGCCTCTTATACCAGGTACAGTGGACAGACTGAGTGATGCCTCTTATACCAGGTACTGTGGGCAGACCGGAGTGATGCCTCTTATACCAGGTGAAGTGGACAGACCGAGTGATGCCTCTTATACCAGGTACAGTGGACAGACCGAGTGATGTCTCTAATACCAGGTACAGTGGGCAGACCGGAGAAATGCCTCTTATACCAGGTACTGTGGGCAGACCGGAGTGATGCCTCTTATACCAGGTGAAGTGGACAGACCGAGTGATGCCTCTTATACCAGGTACAGTGGATAGACCGAGAGATGTCTCTAATACCAGGTACAGTGGGCAGACCGGAGTGATGCCTCTTATACCAGGTGAATCGGGCAGACCGAGTGATGCCTCTTATACCAGGTGCAGTGGACAGACCGGAGTGATGCCTCTTATACCAGGTGAAGTGGGCAGACCGATTGATGCCTATTATACCAGGTACAGTGGACAGACCGGAGTGATGCCTCTTATACCAGGTACAGTGGACATACCGGAGTGATGCCTCTTATACCAGGTACAGTGGACAGACCGAGTGATGCATCTTATACCAGGTACAGTGGACAGACCGAGTGATGTCTCTAATACCAGGTACAGTGGGCAGACCGGAGTGATGCCTCTTATACCAGGTACAGTGGACAGACCGGAGTGATGCCTCTTATACCAGGTACAGTGGACAGACCGAGTGATGCATCTTATACCAGGTACAGTGGACAGACCGAGTGATGTCTCTAATACCAGGTACAGTGGGCAGACCGGAGTGATGCCTCTTATACCAGGTGAAGTGGGCAGACCGATTGATGCCTATTATACCAGGTACAGTGGACAGACCGGAGTGATGCCTCTTATACCAGGTACAGTGGACAGACCGGAGTGATGCCTCTTATACCAGGTACAGTGGACAGACCGGAGTGATGCCTCTTATACCAGGTACAGTGGACAGACCGGAGTGATGCATCTTATACCAGGTACAGTGGACAGACCGAGTGATGTCTCTAATACCAGGTACAGTGGGCAGACCGGAGTGATGCCTCTTATACCAGGTGAAGTGGGCAGACCGATTGATGCCTATTATACCAGGTACAGTGGACAGACCGATTGATGCCTATTATACCAGGTACAGTGGACAGACCGGAGTGATGCCTCTTATACCAGGTACAGTGGACAGACCGGAGTGATGCCTCTTATACCAGGTACAGTGGACAGACCGAGTGATGCATCTTATACCAGGTACAGTGGACAGACCGAGTGATGTCTCTAATACCAGGTACAGTGGGCAGACCGGAGTGATGCCTCTTATACCAGGTGAAGTGGGCAGACCGATTGATGCCTATTATACCAGGTACAGTGGACAGACCGGAGTGATGCCTCTTATACCAGGTACAGTGGACAGACTGGAGTGATGCCTCTTATACCAGGTACAGTGGACAGACCGGAGTGATGCCTCTTATACCAGGTACAGTGGACAGACCGGAGTGATGCCTCTTATACCAGGTACAGTGGACAGACCGGAGTGATGTCTCTAATACCAGGTACAGTGGGCAGACCGGAGTGATGCCTCTTATACCAGGTGAAGTGGGCAGACCGAGTGATGCCTCTTATACCAGGTACAGTGGACAGACCGGAGTGATGCCTCTTATATCAGGTACAGTTGGTAGACCGAGTGATGTCTCTAATACCAGGTGCAGTGGACAGACCGGAGTGATGCCTCAAACATGTCGCCTTCTTCTCTTTCAAGAGAAGGAATGCCTGAGGACCACAGCTTACGGTAGACAGAGCGGAGAAGACATTTCAAACATGACGTCTGCTTGTCTGTGATGGTTGACCATGTGAAGGTTTAACTCTGCCCGAGGACCAAAGATCTTCAACAATAAAATAAAACTGGCAGATTGTTACCAATATCCATCTGCTTCTTGTCGGATCGGTTGCAATGTCGGTGTGTAGAAGGATACTGAAGTCTGCCCCAGGGCCGGAGATGGACCAACAGTTTAACACTGTGGCTTCTTCAAGAAATACGAGAAGTTTTTCAATGCACGACATCACACGGCCAAGGACACCCAATCCTCCTAGCTAAAGTGCAGTTGGAAACAATATCATGACATTGCTCCTGGGAGCCCAACTGTAGATCTCGTGATTAGGGGAATAGTATCTGATTATAGAGAACACGATCTTTTGAAGTCTGCTGAGCTCGTGGAAGTGTCGGCACTCAATGACCCGCGAACACAGACATTTGTCATAGGCAATGCTTCTCAAAGCATGTGTGCACCAAGGCTGATCTTCAAAGTGGGAAGGACGACATGCAGTTCCCCAAAATACACTCAAATTATGTATGCACGAAATAAGTTTCACAATACATTAACAAAACAAGGATAATCTATGCTGTGATCATAGAATACAAAGAATAGAGAACAGATGCCTGTTATATTTTTGGTTATAATATATATATATATATATATATATATATATATATATATATATATATATATATATATATATATATATATATATATATATATATATATATATAGAAACGAGTAAACATCAGATGGTTTTGACTGGATCAATCTTCTTTAATACAATACGATGAGCTCATTTCGACCAGTATATCGAAGATATATATATATATATATATATATATATATATATATATATATATATATATATATATATATATATATATATATATATATATATATATATATACTACAGACAACATTGACAAGTGTCTAGGTTTCCCCATAAACGACATATCGGAAATAAGGAGTTAAATCTACCTCTGAGCGCTGTTCAGCTGAAATAGAATAATATTACTCTGAGAGATGAGCTGAACGAAGTTGTTTCTATTGTAATTATGCTTTTGTTTCGCAACAAATCGCAATTGTTATTTGTTTCCTGTTATTTAAATCTTTCCTGAAATGTAAGATCCCACTTTCTAAACAAAAAAACGACGCCTCTCTCTGAGGAGTGTTTAACTAGATTTACTGAAATTGTCCATATATATACTGAAATTGTTCATATATATACTGAAATTGTCCATATATATCCTGAAGTTGTCCATAGTTACACAGAAGTTGTCCATTGTTATACTGATATTGTTCATATATATACTGAAGTTGTCCATAGTTATACTGAATTTGTCCATAGTTATACTGAAGTTGTCCATAGTTATACTGAAGTTGTCCATAGTTACATATAAATAGCTGTACTGTATCGCATGTAACTAATGATTCATTGTAAAAAGCATAGACTACTGTTCGATCAAATTTTTTCTTCAATTATGTATAAATGTATTTTAATTATCAAAGGATTTCTTCAATTATGTATAAATGTATTTTAATTATCACTGGTATCAAGTGATTGTTTGTGACGTCACTTCTTGTCTACTGACGATTAGTGATATTGGTTCCTGAAAGACGCTCAACCTCGAGACGCACCAAACATCGACCATAATTCGTCAACAAAACCTAATACGTCAACAAGACTTAATACGTCAACAAAACCTAATACGTCAACAAGACCTAATACGTCAACAAGACCTAATACGTCACAATTAAGACATTCGATTTGTGGTTCGTACATTGGTCCATTTGCATAGTCACTAAACCATAATATTCAACATGACCATACAATCAGAGAGCGTACTTCAACTGGATGGGACGACAGAGTGTTTGCTTCGAATGCGGAGGTCTGTTCGAATCCTTTCAAGTTGTAAAGACTTGCAATTATTTAATTACCTGTACCCAAGTCTTTATAGCTTGTCTGCGCTTTTCTTCTCGCTATCTTTGGTCATTCACACTCCTGTAGGCCTGGTGTTTTCGAAATAACTATGCATCGCTTTGTGAAATAGGACGCTCCCACATTAGCTGAAATGAAATAATAAAAGGATTCAGTTACATTGAAGCTAACTTACAGAAATGCTTAGCTGGACTAATTAAACATGTTTTCGCTATACCAGCATCTAAAGTCAATAAGAAATAATGTAAAACATAAAACATTCACATGCGCTCTGAAAAACTAATTTCCAATTTTACGGCTGCTAAGGGTTTCTCAGCCATGCGTTAAAAGTCGGTAATGTTTGAAAATATTCTTCCAAAAGGCAACTCAGGCCTTTTTTAAAAAAATTACCCACAGCTGAATGTAGCCTGATATGCGGTAACTTTCCTGTTGACTTCCTTAGGTGGAAGAACCCTCACATATACTGCAGGTTGTGTTGTGGTACATCCAGTTCTGTGATTGGACGCGCCTCCGTGCACACTGATTAATAAATGTAAATTAAATGAATATATTATGGAAACAGTTAAAAAAAGTAACATGCAGCTATCTACACGGAGGAGATGAGAAACAGCTGGGGTATTTCCTGGAGTAGTGAACTGAAACTGGTAACTTATCATCGGACAACTGTGTACTTGGCGAGGAGGTGTCAACGGTTGTATTACGTATTCAAGTTCATAAAGTTTAAAATTGAAATATTCACCTGATGAAGAGGCAAAGATAGAACACCCTATGCATATATAGGCCAACAATTCAAAGAAACCTATTGAAATATTACGAACCTGACACTTATATGTGGACAAGCTATGGTACCAGGGAGATACCAGGTGTATCCGAATAGTCCGTCTCACCATAACGTGCTAAAAGCCAAGGTACCAGGGAAACACCAGGTGTATCCGAATAGTCCACCTCACCATAACGTGGTACAAGCTAAGGTACCACTGAGATACCAGGTGTATCCGAATAGTCCGCCTCACCATAACGTGCTACAAGCTAAGGTACCACTGAGATACCAGGTGTATCCGAATAGTCCGCCTCACCTTAACGTGCTACAAGCTAAGGTACCAGGGAGATACCAGGTGTATCCGAATAGTCCGCCTCACCTTAACGTGCTACAAGCTAAGGTACCAGGGAGATACCAGGTGTATCCGAATAGTCCGCCTCACCTTAACGTGCTACAATCTAAGGTACAAGGGAGATACCAGGTGTATCCGAATAGTCCGCCTCACCATAACGTGCTACAAGCTAAGGTACCACTGAGATACCAGGTGTATCCGAATAGTCCGCCTCACCATAACGTGCTACAAGCTAAGGTAGCAGGGAGACACCAGGTGTATCCGAATAGTCCACCTCACCATAACGTGGTACAAGCTAAGGTACCAGGGAGATACCAGGTGTATCCGAATAGTCCGCCTCACCTTAACGTGCTACAATCTAAGGTACAAGGGAGATACCAGGTGTATCCGAATAGTCCGCCTCACCATAACGTGCTACAAGCTAAGGTACCACTGAGATACCAGGTGTATCCGAATAGTCCGCCTCACCATAACGTGCTACAAGCTAAGGTACCAGGGAGACACCAGGTGTATCCGAATAGTCCGCCTCACCATAACGTGCTACAAGCTAAGGTACCAGGGAGATACCAGGTGTATCCGAATAGTCCACCTCACCATAACGTGCTACAAGCTAAAATACAAGGGAGATACCAGGTGTATCCGAATAGTCCACCTCACCATAACGTGCTACAAGCTAAGGTAGCAGGGAGATACCAGGTGTATCCGAATAGTCCGCCTCACCATAACGTGCTACAAGTTTAGGTACCAGGGAGATACCAGGTGTATCCGAATAGTCCACCTCACCATAACGTTGTACAAGCTAAGATACCAGGGAGATACCAGGTGTATCCGAATATTCCACCTCACCTTAACGTGCTACAAGCTAAGGTACCAGGGAGATACCAGATGTATCCGAATAGTCCGCCTCACTTTAACGTGCTACAATCTAAGGTACCAGGGAGATACCAGGTGTATCCGAATAGTCCACCTCACCATAACGTTGTACAAGCTAAGATACCAGGGAGACACCAGGTGTATCCGAATAGTCCGCCTCACCATAACGTGCTACAAGCTAAAATACAAGGGAGATACCAGGTGTATCCGAATAGTCCGCCTCACCATAACGTGCTACACGCTAAGGTACCAGGGAGATACCAGGTGTATCCGAATAGTCCGCCTCACCATAACGTGCTACAAGTTTAGGTACCAGGGAGATACCAGGTGTATCCGAATAGTCCACCTCACCATAACGTTGTACAAGCTAAGATACCAGGGAGATACCAGGTGTATCCGAATATTCCACCTCACCTTAACGTGCTACAAGCTAAGGTACCAGGGAGATACCAGATGTATCCGAATAGTCCGCCTCACTTTAACGTGCTACAATCTAAGGTACCAGGGAGATACCAGGTGTATCCGAATAGTCCACCTCACCATAACGTTGTACAAGCTAAGATACCAGGGAGACACCAGGTGTATCCGAATAGTCCGCCTCACCATAACGTTGTACAAGCTAAGATACCAGGGAGATACCAGGTGTATCCGAATAGTCCACCTCACCATAACGTTGTACAAGCTAAAATACAAGGGAGATACCAGGTGTATCCGAATAGTCAGCCTCACCATAACGTTGTACAAGCTAAAATACAAGGGAGATACCAGGTGTATCCGAATAGTCCACCTCACCATAACGTTGTACAAGCTAAAATACAAGGGAGATACCAGGTGTATCCGAATAGTCCGCCTCACTTTAACGTGCTACAATCTAAGGTACCAGGGAGATACCAGGTGTATCCGAATAGTCCGCCTCACCATAACGTGCTACAAGCTAAGGTAGCAGGGAGATACCAGGTGTATCCGAATAGTCCGCCTCACCATAACGTGCTACAAGTTTAGGTACCAGGGAGATACCAGGTGTATCCGAATAGTCCACCTCACCATAACGTTGTACAAGCTAAGATACCAGGGAGATACCAGGTGCATCCGAATAGTCAGCCTCACCATAACGTGGTACAAGCTAAGATACAAAGGAGATACCAGGTGTATCCGAATAGTCCGCCTCACCATAACGTGCTACAAGTTTAGGTACCAGGGAGACACCAGGTGTATCCGAATAGTCCACCTCACTTTAACGTGCTACAAGTTTAGGTACCAGGGAGATACCAGGTGTATCCGAATAGTCCGCCTCACCATAACGTGCTACAAGTTTAGGTACCAGGGAGACACCAGGTGTATCCGAATAGTCCACCTCACTTTAACGTGCTACAAGTTTAGGTACCAGGGAGATACCAGGTGTATCCGAATAGTCCGCCTCACCATAACGTGCTACAAGTTTAGGTACCAGGGAGATACCAGGTGTATCCGAATAGTCCGCCTCACCATAACGTGCTACAAGCTAAGGTAGCAGGGAGATACCAGGTGTATCCGAATATTCCACCTCACCATAACGTGCTACAAGCTAAGGTACCAGGGAGATACCAGGTGTATCCGAATAGTCCACCTCACCATAACGTTGTACAAGCCAAGGTACCAGGGAAACACCAGGTGTATCCGAATATTCCGCCTCACCATAACGTGCTACAATCTAAGGTACCAGGGAGATACCAGGTGTATCCGAATATTCCGCCTCACCATAACGTGCTACAATCTAAGGTACCAGGGAGATACCAGGTGTATCCGAATAGTCCACCTCACCATAACGTTGTACAAGCTAAAATACAAGGGAGATACCAGGTGTATCCGAATAGTCCGCCTCACCATAACATGCTACAAGCTAAGGTACCAGGGAGATACCAGGTGTATCCGAATAGTCCGCCTCACCTTAACGTGCTACAAGCTAAGGTACCAGGGAGATACCAGGTGTATCCGAATAGTCCACCTCACCTTAACGTGGTTCAAGCTACGGTACCAAGGAGATACCAGGTGTATCCGAATAGTCCGCCTCACCATAACGTGGTACAAGCTAAGATACAAAGGAGATACCAGGTGTATCCGAATAGTCAGCCTCACCATAACGTGCTACACGCTAAGGTACCAGGGAGATACCAGGTGTATCCGAATAGTCCACCTCACCATAACGCTGTACAAGCTAAAATACAAGGGAGATACCAGGTGTATCCGAATAGTCCGCCTCACCATAACGTGCTACAAGCTAAGGTACCAGGGAGATACCAGGTGTATCCGAATAGTCCGCCTCACCTTAACGTGCTACAAGCTAAGGTACCAGGGAGATACCAGGTGTATCCGAATAGTCCGCCTCACCTTAACGTGCTACAAGCTAAGGTACCAGGGAGATACCAGGTGTATCCGAATAGTCCACCTCACCATAACGTTGTACAAGCTAAAATACAAGGGAGATACCAGGTGTATCCGAATAGTCCGCCTCACCATAACGTGCTACAAGCCATGGTACCAGGGAGATACCAGGTGTATCCGAATAGTCCGCCTCACCTTAACGTGCTACAAGCTAAGGTACCAGGGAGATACCAGGTGTATCCGAATAGTCCACCTCACCATAACGTTGTACAAGCTAAAATACAAGGGAGATACCAGGTGTATCCGAATAGTCCGCCTCACCATAACGTGCTACAAGCCATGGTACCAGGGAGATACCAGGTGTATCCGAATAGTCCGCCTCACCTTAACGTGCTACAAGCTAAGGTACCAGGGAGATACCAGGTGTATCCGAATAGTCCACCTCACCTTAACGTGGTTCAAGCTACGGTACCAAGGAGATACCAGGTGTATCCGAATAGTCCGCCTCACCATAACGTGGTACAAGCTAAGATACAAAGGAGATACCAGGTGTATCCGAATAGTCAGCCTCACCATAACGTGCTACACGCTAAGGTACCAGGGAGATACCAGGTGTATCCGAATAGTCCACCTCACCATAACGCTGTACAAGCTAAAATACAAGGGAGATACCAGGTGTATCCGAATAGTCCGCCTCACCATAACGTGCTACAAGCTAAGGTACCAGGGAGATACCAGGTGTATCCGAATAGTCCGCCTCACCTTAACGTGCTACAAGCTAAGGTACCAGGGAGATACCAGGTGTATCCGAATAGTCCGCCTCACCTTAACGTGCTACAAGCTAAGGTACCAGGGAGATACCAGGTGTATCCGAATAGTCCACCTCACCATAACGTGCTACACGCTAAGGTACCAGGGAGATACCAGGTGTATCCGAATAGTCCACCTCACCATAACGTGGTACAAGCTAAGGTAGCAGGGAGATACCAGGTGTATCCGAATAGTCCGCCTCACCATAACGCTGTACAAGCTAAAATACAAGGGAGATACCAGGTGTATCCGAATAGTCAGCCTCACCATAACGTGCTACACGCTAAGGTACCAGGGAGATACCAGGTGTATCCGAATAGTCCACCTCACCATAACGCTGAACAAGCTAAAATACAAGGGAGATACCAGGTGTATCCGAATAGTCCGCCTCACCATAACGTGCTACAAGCTAAGGTACCAGGGAGATACCAGGTGTATCCGAATAGTCCGCCTCACCTTAACGTGCTACAAGCTAAGGTACCAGGGAGATACCAGGTGTATCCGAATAGTCCGCCTCACCTTAACGTGCTACAAGCTAAGGTAGCAGGGAGATACCAGGTGTATCCGAATAGTCCGCCTCACCATAACGTGGTACAAGCTAAGATACAAAGGAGATACCAGGTGTATCCGAATAGTCCGTCTCAACATAACGTGCTACAAGCTAAGGTACCAGGGAGATACCAGGTGTATCCGAATATTCCGCCTAACCATAACGTGCTACAAGCTAAGGTAACAGGGAGATACCAGGTGTATCCGAATAGTCCACCTCACCATAACGTTGTACAAGCTAAAATACAAGGGAGATACCAGGTGTATCCGAATAGTCCGCCTCACCATAACGTGCTACAAGCCATGGTACCAGGGAGATACCAGGTGTATCCGAATAGTCCGCCTCACCTTAACGTGCTACAAGCTAAGGTACCAGGGAGATACCAGGTGTATCCGAATAGTCCACCTCACCTTAACGTGGTTCAAGCTACGGTACCAAGGAGATACCAGGTGTATCCGAATAGTCCGCCTCACCATAACGTGGTACAAGCTAAGATACAAAGGAGATACCAGGTGTATCCGAATAGTCAGCCTCACCATAACGTGCTACACGCTAAGGTACCAGGGAGATACCAGGTGTATCCGAATAGTCCACCTCACCATAACGTGCTACACGCTAAGGTACCAGGGAGATACCAGGTGTATCCGAATAGTCCACCTCACCATAACGCTGAACAAGCTAAAATACAAGGGAGATACCAGGTGTATCCGAATAGTCCGCCTCACCATAACGTGCTACAAGCTAAGGTACCAGGGAGATACCAGGTGTATCCGAATAGTCCGCCTCACCTTAACGTGCTACAAGCTAAGGTACCAGGGAGATACCAGGTGTATCCGAATAGTCCGCCTCACCTTAACGTGCTACAAGCTAAGGTAGCAGGGAGATACCAGGTGTATCCGAATAGTCCGCCTCACCATAACGTGGTACAAGCTAAGATACAAAGGAGATACCAGGTGTATCCGAATAGTCCGTCTCAACATAACGTGCTACAAGCTAAGGTACCAGGGAGATACCAGGTGTATCCGAATATTCCGCCTAACCATAACGTGCTACAAGCTAAGGTAACAGGGAAATACCAGGTGTATCCGAATAGTCCGTCTCAACATAACGTGCTACCAGCTAAGGTACCAAGGAGATACCAGGTGTATCCGAATAGTCCGTCTCAACATAACGTGCTACAAGCTAAGGTACCAGGGAGATACCAGGTGTATCCGAATATTCCGCCTCACCATAACGTGCTACAAGCTAAGGTACCAGGGAGATACCAGGTGTATCCGAATATTCCGCCTCACCATAACGCTGTACAAGCTAAAATACAAGGGAGATACCAGGTGTATCCGAATAGTCCGCCTCACCATAATGTGGTACAAGCTACGGTACCAGGGAGATACCAGGTGTATCCGAATAGTCCGCCTCACCATAACGTGGTACAAGCTAAGGTACCAAGGAGATACCAGGTGTATACGAAAAGTCCGCTTCACCATAACGTGGTACAAGCTAAGATACCAAGGAGATACCAGGTGTATACGAAAAGTCCGCTTCACCATAACGTGCTACAAGCTAAGATACCAAGGAGATACCAGGTGTATACGAAAAGTCCGCTTCACCATAACGTGCTACAAGCCAAGGTACCAGGGAGATACAAGGTGTATACGAATATTCCGCCTCACCATAACGTGCTACAAGCTAAGGTAGCAGGGAGATACCAGGTGTATACGAATAGTCCGCCTCACTTTAACGTGCTACAATCTAAGGTACAAGGGAGATACCAGGTGTATACGAATAGTCCGCCTCACTTTAACGTGCTACAATCTAAGGTACAAGGGAGATACCAGGTGTATCCGAATAGTCCACCTCACCATAACGTGGTACAAGCTACGGTACCAGGGAGATACCAGGTGTATCCGAATAGTCCGCCTCACCATAACGTGGTACAAGCTAAGATACCAAGGAGATACCAGGTGTATACGAAAAGTCCGCTTCACCATAACGTGCTACAAGCCAAGGTACCAGGGAGATACAAGGTGTATACGAATATTCCGCCTCACCATAACGTGCTACAAGCTAAGGTAGCAGGGAGATACCAGGTGTATACGAATAGTCCGCCTCACTTTAACGTGCTACAATCTAAGGTACAAGGGAGATACCAGGTGTATACGAATAGTCCGCCTCACTTTAACGTGCTACAATCTAAGGTACAAGGGAGATACCAGGTGTATCCGAATAGTCCACCTCACCATAACGTGGTACAAGCTACGGTACCAGGGAGATACCAGGTGTATCCGAATAGTCCGCCTCACCATAACGTGCTACAAGCCATGGTACCAGGGAGATACCAGGTGTATCCGAATAGTCCACCTCACCTTAACGTGCTACAATCTAAGGTACAAGGGAGATACAAGGTGTATACGAATAGTCCGCCTCACTTTAACGTGCTACAATCTAAGGTACAAGGGAGATACAAGGTGTATACGAATAGTCCGCCTCACTTTGACGTGCTACAATCTAAGGTACAAGGGAGATACAAAGTGTATACGAATAGTCCGCCTCACTTTAACGTGCTACAATCTAAGGTACCAGGGAGATACCAGGTGTATCCGAATAGTCCACCTCACCTTAACGTGGTACAGCTGTCTGGATGTGTGGTTTAGTTAGCAATATAGTTCCATTTTTATTGATGCATTAAACTTTCAACATTAAGATTTTACTTGAAAAACTTAGAAAAAAATAATCCATGCAATATACCATTTGAAGATTATTAATTTTGGTGCTAATTCTGAAACCCTCTTAATATTGATAATCCTTTTTGGCAGGATGTTCTTAAAGCCTGGAAAAGGTTTCACATGAAACATTATGTTGACTCAAACAAGATTAAAGATATTATATCCCAACCATTTTGGTTTAACCACAATTTAAAAAATCCATTTCATTTTATACAGAATTGGGCAGAGAAAGGTATTGTGAATATTAGTGATATATGTGATGAAACTGGTCTTATATCAATAAAATCTTTAAAAGAGAAATACGGTTTTAAAGGTACATTTTTGGATTTTAGTTACTTACTTCATATTATACCTGAATCTTGGAAACATGCTCTAAACCTTTGTTCGTCTATCCCAATCCGATGCATACATGTTTCGGAATGCCAGTTAAATTTAGTAAAAACTTCAAAAGACTGTAGATTCTTTTATGACATACTTAATACCAAGGACAAACACCCTAACATGTGTAACAAATGGCAACTTTTTATTTCCTGAAACGGACTTTGATTGGAAAAACATATTTAGAATACACAAAAAAGGATTACAAGATACAAAACTTTTAGAATTTCAATATAGATTCCTCCATGGTAAATTATTATTTACACAAAAAGAGAATTACTCAAAATGAAAAAAGTTGATAATAGTATATGTTGTTTCTGTAAAGAAGTAAATGGGAGTGTTTGTCATGTATACTGGGAATGTGAGGAGACTCAGATATTTTGTACAAACTTGCAAAATTCGATTAACAATTTATATCCTAATCCTTTGATGTTTTCAAAAGAGCTGGTTTGGTTTGGTACTCTGCATCAAAACAGATTACTGAATCATATCATCATTGCTGCAAAAAGACACATCTACATTTGCAATATCAATAATATATCTCCCAATTTTCATTCATATTTAAATACTCTTAAGCAAATATTCTTTGTGGAAAATCATATTGCAACCATAAATAATAAAATTGAAGAATTTACTCACAAATGGAGCCTCCTCTTCCCAGTACCTCGATGATTACAAAGTATGTTCATTTCATTATCATGTACCTAATTTATGCTGCAAACATGTTTTATGTTTTATATGCCTCATTACCTTATGTATATACATGTAATCTTGGGAACCAATAAAAAAAATAATAAATAAAAAAAATAGTTCCTTTCAACCTTCAGGAACTAGGTGAAGTTGAAACCTCACTCACCAAAGTTTCATTAACCCCATGTTGTTTATTTGCACCCAAAGAATCTGTTATAAATGTATTACAAACTTACAAACTATATATTAGCTGGAATTCAAGTTAATATGCATTATGGAATCGAAGCGATTTGACATGCACGATCACTTGTTACAGTTGCTATCCCTTTAATGTTACTCAATCTTAAAGATGGCTGCTAGATCATAAGGGTATTACTTCCATTGTTTTCACTTTCAAAGGTAACGCTAAAGGGTCAAACTATACACACACTGAATATCAACATAGTGGTCAGTCCTCTATATATTGTAAACAATACCCGCTAGAACGTCTGGACATTCTTCTCGAACACTCATGTGCGGCAGTGGTACGTTTTCTGCATACCGATTTGGTAATGGCCATATGTAAACAAACGCAATAAGATATAATAATTAAAGAAGAATCTTTATGAAAGTTGTGTAATTCACTCCAGTTTTCCAGAAGAGTCTTCATCAAGATCCAGAGAATGACGTGTAGGAGAAAGTTGTTGTTCTAAATGTCGAGTCATGGTTTACGTGACCTTACTTCTGAAATTCACAAGTTGACGGAACTCTTTGTATTATTCAATATCAAGAGAAATTATAAATGAAATAGTATTTGAGGAACTACATGTATAATAGCACGGACTTAATTAAGTCAGTGATAATAGCTAGTAGACTAACATTTAACCTCAGAAATACATTTTTCTTACCAATTCAAATAGTTACACAAAATGGAGCCCTAAACATGCCTTGATTTCTCGAGTATGGAATCTAGACTTGCAATATTTTTCTAGACTGGGCTGGTCGTTTATTTGATATTTTGCTCAACGGTCTGGATGACAGACTAAATAGTTAGATACCGTTCTGATGAGATCAGACGAGTGTTAGAGTAGTACTAGCAACATAGTTGACTGGTACAGATACAAGACTATAAATATAGCATGTAGGACGCGCCGACACGGGTTTAACCACCGTCCTCCCTCACAACAAGGAGTTACGTACACGGTCAGTTTAAGCACTGGATAATCCTTTTTAATGGTCAACTCGTTTCGCTAATTCCGCATTATCTCCCCTTACGGCTGACATGGCGACCAAGGAGGCAGAAGGAGCCCGTTACGTCAGAGAATGAATTATTCGGCCAGACAGACGGCGACACGAGGACACTATATAAACAATCATATTGCTGATTGCCTGAAGGTGAAACCCTTCGAGAGAAATGACAGAATCTGACGATACGGAAACATCAACCCGGAATAGAGGCCCAGTGATGACGTAATTTCCTCAAGGTTTCCTTGAGAACATGCTGGGGGCGACTGGTTGGGAGATGCTTCAATGATGTTCAGGGGCTCCATCACGACTCTGCCCAGAGGCTATTTGTCTGACTTAAACGCCCAGGCTAGAGAGAGAGAGACCTGTTTAAATAAATATAGATGTTTTCAGATTTACAGATGTTTTAAGATTTATTGACGTTATAAGATTTATAGACGTTCTAAGATTTATAGACGTTATAAGATTTATAGACGTTATAAGATTTATAGACGTTATAAGATTTATATACATTTAAAGTGAGTTATTGTTGTATTCATCGTTCTATTTCATGTCACTCGTACGAAAGATGTTATGACAAATGGTTTGCATAATTTCACCAAAAGCTGTTGTTTTTTGTGCGTTACGTGATACGAGAAGAAACGCCGAATATTTAACCTAATTTTCGAAGTGTGTATTGAATGATAGATACGACCCCGATATAAACAAGTCGGTCTCCCAAAGAAAACAGTTATTTTTGTTGATAAATCGAAGTATAAGGTTGCTCATTCAACTCCGAAATGTTGTCTCGATTCAAGAAATATTATCTTATCTTATCTTATAAGTTATGATTTCATCATGCATTCCACTTCTAAATGCGGATCTAAGACCATTTCTTTTGTTTTGGCTAAAATTAATTTTTGAAAAAGGTTTTAAGAACTCATAACTTATACCCCTGTACAATGATTAAACGTGTTTGTAGTTTTAGCTCATCAGGCCTGAAAGGCCAGATGGGCTAATGGCATGGGCCTTTATCCGGCGTCCGTCCGTCGGGCGCCCTCCGTAAACCTTTACACATTTTCGACTTCTCCTCCAGAACCGCTTCACCCCAACAGCTGAAATTTTGTGGGGTGGTTCCCGGCACCTAGCGGATCAAAGTTTGTTTAGACCTAGCCACAGTCAAAAATGGTCGTGGGAAACATTATTAGCGAAACTCTTAATCGACTTTTTCTCCGAAACCAGTTGACATTGGAAGCTGAAATTTTCAGAATGACAACTTTGTTATGTGAAGACGGAAGTCTGTTCATTTGAACTTGACCCCCAAAATATGAGCGTGGCAGGAGGTCTACCATAACATCTTTTAAATAAAAGCGTTTGATACAGAAAGCTAAACATTTCAGAATAACATTTTTATAACATGCAGACTAAAGCTTGTTCATTTGGTCAAAAATTCTCAAATATTGGCATGGCAGGGTGTTAAATTCCAACCTTAAATTTTACTCCAGGAACCAGTTATGCTAGGAAGCTAATGTTTTGAGAATATCATCTTTGCATGATGGAGACAAAGACTTCCAAGTTTAATTCACTGACAATTTCTAGACCCATTTTATCAAAATTTAGTGTCAAGTCATGTTTTTGTTATGCACTGACAATTTCAGGGCAAGGGTTTGTGCATTATAATTGAGAATAATCTACATGTATTTCAGTCTTCATCATCAAACAATATTATCCCTTATGAGATACAAACGGCATGGCTCTATTTTTTTTATAGATTGTTTATAGAAATTGAAAGAAGGACTAGTAGATGATTTAAACTATGGTTTGGTTACCATAAAATTTGTCTTTTTGTGAGAAAGCAAACTGTTTGTTTGTCACTAGTTTGTGCCTCTCAAACGTTTACCTTTTTCAAAACATGGTGATATAATAAAAACAAAAATCAAAACTTGTACTGTTTATTTATGAACAAGGTTGAATTTTGTGGGAGTGTGCATCAGCAATCCTATGCGTATATTTAGTCTACAGGACTGTAGTGTATCAACGGAGAAAAGTTATTGAGGAAACTAACTTCATTTTTGTGCCGTTAGTCTTACAAACAGCGATTTTATCTTAGTATTTAGACGCAAATGATCAGTCCGTAACTGTGCTCCGTTATGAGAATGAACATTTATCCGACAAGAGTTACTTCCCTTTACCAAACTCACCTGAGGGTATCGTTTCTAATGATAAACAATAATTGTTGATGTACCATCGGTGTCTATACCATAATACAAACAGTTTCAAATGATAAACAATAATTGTTGATGTAAAAACATATTCTATAACATAATACAAACAGTTTCAAATTATAAACAATAATTGTTGATGTACCAACATATTCCATGACATAATAAAAACAGTTTCAAATTATTAACAATAATTGTTGATGTACCAACATATTCTTAAACATAATACAAACAGTTTCAAATGATACACAATAATTGTTGATGTACCAACATATTCTATAACATAATACAAACAGTTTTAAATGGTAAACAATAATTGTTGATGTACCAACATATTCTATAACAATACAAACAGTTTCAAATGGTAAACAATAATTGTTGATGTACCAACATATTCTATAACATAATACAAACAGTTTTAAATGATAAACAATAATTGTTGATGTACCAACATATCCCATAACACAAAACAAACAGTTTCAAATGATACACAATAATTGCTGATGTACCAACATATTCCATAACGTAATACAAACAGTTTCAAATGATAAACAATAATTGTTGATGTACCAACATATTCCATAACACAATACAAACAGCTTCAAATGATAAACAATAATTGTTGATGTACCAACATATTCCATAACACAATACAAACAGTTTCAAAAGATAAACAATAATTGTTTATGTACCATCGGTGTCTATACCATAATACAAAAAGTTTCAATGATCAACAATAATTGTTGATGTACCAACATATTCTATAACAATACAAACAGTTTTAAATGGTAAACAATAATTGTTGATGTACCAACATATCCCATAACACAAAACAAACAGTTTCAAATGATACACAATAATAGTTGATGTACCAACATATTCTATAACAAAATACAAACAGTTTCAAATGATACACAATAATTGTTGATGTACCAACATATTCTATAACATAATACAAACAGTTTTAAATGATAAAAAATAATTGTTGATGTACCAACATATCCCATAACACAAAACAAACCGTTTCAAATGATACACAATAATTGCTGATGTACCAACATATTCCATAACGTAATACAAACAGTTTCAAATGATAAACAATAATTGTTGATGTACCAACATATTCCATAACACAATACAAACAGTTTCAAATGATAAACAATAATTGTTGATGTACCAACATATTCCATAACACAATACAAACAGTTTCAAATGATAAACAATAATTGTTGATGTACCAACATATTTAATAACGTACTACAAAAATGTTCAAATGATAAACAATAATTGTTGATGTACCATCGGTGTCTATACAACAATACAAACAGTTTCAAATGATAAACAATACTTGCTGATGTACCAACATATTCCATAACATAATACAAACAGTTTAAAATTATAAACAATAATTGTTGATGTACCAATATATTCAATAACGTACTACAAAAAAATTCAAATGATAGACAATAATTGTTGATGTACCATCGGTGTCTATACCATAATACAAACAGTTTCAAATGATAAACAATAATTGTTGATGTACCAACATATTCCATTACACAAAACAAACAGTTTCAAATGATACAAAATAATTGTTGATGTACCAACATATTCTATAACATAATACAAACAGTTTCAAATGATAAACAATAATTGTTGATGTACCAACATATTCCATAACACAATACAAACAGTTTCAGATGATAAACAATAATTGTTGATGTACAAACATATTCCATAACGTAATACAAAAAGTTTCAAATTATAAACAATAATTGTTGATGTACCAACATATTCAATAACGTACTACAAAAATTTTCAAATGATAAACAATAATTGTTGATGTACCATCGGTGTCTATACCACAATACAAACAGTTTCAATTGATAAACAATAATTCTTGATGTACAAACATACTCTATAACAACTAACAGTTTCAAATGATAAACAATAATTGTTGATGTACCAACATATTCTATAACATAATACAAACAGTTTCAAATGATAAGCAATCATTGTTGATGTACCAACATATTCCATAACACAAAACAAACAGTTTCAAATGATACACAATAATTGTTGATGTACCAACATATTCTATAACATAATACAAACAGTTTCAAATGATTAAAAATAAGTGTTGATGTACCAACATATTCTATAACAAAACAAACAGTTTCAAATGATAAACAATAATTGTTGATGTACCAACATTTTCCATAACATAAAACAAACAGTTTCAAATGATACACAATAATTGTTGATGTACCAACATATTCTAAAACATAATACAAATATTTTCAAAAGATAAACAATAATTGTTGATGTACCATCGGTGTCTATACCATAATACAAAAAGTTTCAAATGATCAACAATAATTGTTGATGTACCAACATATTCTATAACAATACAAACAGTTTTAAATGGTAAACAATAATTGTTGATGTACCAACATATCCCATAACACAAAACAAACAGTTTCAAATGATACACAATAATTGTTGATGTACCAACATATTCTATAACAAAATACAAACAGTTTCAAATGATACACAATAATTGTTGATGTACCAACATATTCTATAACATAATACAAACAGTTTTAAATGATAAACAATAATTGTTGATGTACCAACATATCCCATAACACAAAACAAACAGTTTCAAATGATACACAATAATTGCTGATGTACCAACATATTCCATAACGTAATACAAACAGTTTCAAATGATAAACAATAATTGTTGATGTACCAACATATTCCATAACACAATACAAACAGTTTCAAATGATAAACAATACTTGTTGATGTACCAACATATTCCATAACACAATACAAACAGTTTCAAATGATAAAAAACAATTGTTGATGTACCAACATATTGAATAACGTACTACAAAAATGTTCAAATGATAAACAATAAGTGTTGATGTACCATCGGTGTCTATACAACAATACAAACAGTTTCAAATGATAAACAATACTTGCTGATGTACCAACATATTCCATAACATAATACAAACAGTTTAAAATTATAAACAATAATTGTTGATGTACCAATATATTCAATAACGTACTACAAAAAATTTCAAATGATAGACAATAATTGTTGATGTACCATCGGTGTCTATACCATAATACAAACAGTTTCAAATGATAAACAATAATTGTTGATGTACCAACATATTCCATTACACAAAACAAACAGTTTCAAATGATACAAAATAATTGTTGATGTACCAACATATTCTATAACATAATACAAACAGTTTCAAATGATAAACAATAATTGTTGATGTACCAACATATTCCATAACACAATACAAACAGTTTCAAATGATAAACAATAATTGTTGATGTACCAACATATTCTATAACATATCACAAACAGTTTCAAATGATAAACAATAATTGTTGATGCAACAACATATTCCATAACATATCACAAACAGTTTCAAATGATAAACAATAATTGTTGATGTACCAACATATTCTATAACATACCACAAACAGTTTCAAATGATCAACAATAATTGTTGATGTACCATCGGTGTCTATACCATAATACAAACAGTTTCAAATGATAAACAATAATTGTTGATGTACCATCGGTGTCTATACCATAATACAAAAAGTTTCAAATGATCAACAATAATTGTTGATGCAACAACATATTCCATAACATATCACAAACAGTTTCAAATGATCAACAATAATTGTTGATGTACCATCGGTGTCTATACCATAATACAAAAAGTTTCAAATGATCAACAATAATTGTTGATGTACCAACATATTCTATAACAATACAAACAGTTTTAAATGATAAACAATAATGGTTGATGTACCAACATATCCCATAATACAAAACAAACAGTTTCAAATGATACACAATAATTGTTGATGTACCAACATATTCTATAACAAAATACACACAGTTTCAAATGATACACAATACTTGCTGATGTACCATCGGTGTCTATACCATAATACAAACAGTTTCAAATGATAAACAATAATTGTTGATGTAACAACATATTCTATAACATATTACAAACAGTTTCCAATGATAAACAATAATTGTTGATGTACCATCGGTGTCTATACCATAATACAAACAGTTTCAAATGATAATCAATAATTGTTTATGTACCAACCTATTCGATAACATAATACAAACAGTTTCAAATGATAAACAATAATTATTGATGTACCATCGGCGTCTATACCATAATACAAACAGTTTCAAATGATAAACAATAATTGTTGATGTACCAACATATTCTATAACATAATACAAACAGTTTCAAATGATAAACAATAATTGTTGATGTACCAACATATTCCATAACATATCACAAACAGTTTCAAATGATAAACAATAATTGTTTATGTACCAACATATTATATAGCACAATACAAACAGTTTCAAATGATAAACAATAATTGTTAATGTACCAACATATTCCATAACACAATACAAACAGTTTCAAATGATAAACAATAATTGTTGATGTACCAACATATTCCATAACGTAATACAAACAGTTTCAAATGATAAACATAAATTGTTGATGTACCAACAGATTCTATAACACAATACAAACAGTTTCAAATGATAAACAATAATTGTTGATGTAACAACATATTATATAGCACAATACAAACAGTTTCAAATGATAAACAATAATTGTTGATGTACCAACATATTCCATAACGTAATACAAACAGTTTCAAATGATAAACATAAATTGTTGATGTACAAACATGTTCTATTACATAATACAAACAGTTTCAAATGATAAACAATAATTGTTGATGTACCAACATATTCTATAACATGATACAAACAGTTTCAAATGACGTTACTTTCAAAATAATAACCAAATAATTTTGTTTTAAAGTTGTTTATATTAACACGAATAATAATACCAGTATATATATATTTATAAATATTTACCAATGGTCCGTACTGTGATCACAGTCTCCCGTTGTTTCTTGAAGAGTCATCAAGACGAACAATTTCTATATGTTGAATATTGATAATTACTCATAATTAATGAACGTCTAATGTAATATTTATTATTCTGCCATTTTAAAATCCTTGTTTTTAGTTGGTTTATAGTTTAGTTCAGCGTAGATTCGATTAGAAAATGAATCAATCAAACGTAAGAATTATAAAATGTTATGGTAGAATACGCCTTCGCGCCAGATAGATAACGCCTGGTACCAACATTCTCCAGTGTGATAGATATCGCCTGGTACCAACATTCTCCAGTGTGATAGATATCGCCTGGTACCAACATTCTCCTGTATGATAGATAACGCCTGGTACCAACATTCTCCAGTGTGATAGATAACGCCTGGTACCAACATTCTCCAGTGTGATAGATAACGCCTGGTACCAACATTCTCCTGTATGATAGATATCGCCTGGTACCAACATTTTCCAGTGTGATAGATAACGCCTGGTACCAACATTCTCCTGTATGATAGACATCGCCTGGTACCAACATTCTCCTATATGATAGACATCGCCTGGTACCAACATTCCCCTGTATGATAGATAACGCCTGTTACCAACATTCTCCTGTATGATAGATAACGCCTGGTACCAATATTCTCCAGTGTGATAGATAACACCTGGTACCAACATTCTCCTATATGATAGATATCGCCTGGTACCAACATTCTCCAGTATGATAGATAACGCCTGGTACCAACATTCTCCTGTATGGTAGATAACGCCTGGTATCAACATTCTCCTGTATGATAGATAACGCCTGGTACCAACATTCTCCTGTATGGTAGATAACGCCTGGTACCAACATTCTTCTGTATGATTGATATCGCCTGGTACCAACATTCTCCTGTATGATAGATAACGCTTCGACTCAAAATATGCGAAGACATCGCACTTATGAGTGAGGGTGTTTTCCAGTCTAAATATAGTTCAAGTCTATTATTTTTCAAGCGCAAAGCATTATGGTCTAACGATAGAAAAACAACGTTCATGAGTATCTTAATACATTGACATATATAATGTTTGGCGTTTATTTATAAACTAATTCATTCAATTCTGCATTTCCTATTGATACTTAAATAAATGTTTCACCCAACAAGGTATTTTAATCAATGAGAATACATAAATAACATATTGGTCTATTTTGATGGTATTTTCATAATAAAACAGGTACAATGTCATAATTTGTATATTCACAGGAGATTTAGAAAGCTGATGATAAAGCAATACTGACATTCAGTAATGTATAACAAGGGTCACTTGCAGGAGAAAAGCATGGGTCGATATGCCAATTTCATTGGATTGCCATGATATGAACAATATTTATGATATGTCATGTTGTAGATAACGAGATTTCTCTACGTTTTCCCAAAAAATAAAGTTGTATTTGAAACACTAACATACTCGATTGCTCTTTAAAGGTGCATCCATTGTGTTTCATAAAAATGTATTGGCTTTAATACGTTCCAACACATTATATGTGCTGTTTACGATACAAATACAAATGTGTAGAAATCGAAACTGCACGTCCCATTTACATGCACAGTAGTTATATGATCTATTTAAATATTATAATATCAAATTTGGCATGTTGTCTGTTATAAATAAGATTCCAAAATTACGTTTGACTCATTGGCGCGCGTCAAACGCGACGCATTTTCCCACTATAATCATTATGGAAGTTTTCGGTAACAGTAGCTACATCTCGATAAAGTAACACCATTTATTACGTTTGTGATATGTGACCCCCAACAACACAATGGATGTACCTTGAAGCTAAAGAGTCTGCAGTAAAATCCCAAGATGAATCCTGTTCTTGCAGCCGTGTATCCAGGACACATCACCTCGCCACAGCAGAGCTGGCTTATCATCCATGGCAAGAATTTGGACTTTGTATTTCAGAAGGGTAATACTGAAATTGAATTGGGGGAAGGGGGAGACATCTGATTTTCGAGTAAAACACCTTCTAGTACTCGTAACTGAAATTGAATTATGTTCGTCACTCTTGACACGGAGAAGATAGCTGACTTCTTGAACAACCAAACACACAGCTAGAGATTAAGTATAAATAAGTAAGTCCAATTGTATGAATGACGCCTTTCCACTCCAAATATCATGATCAAAGCGCTGGAGGTTGTTCAATAGGGATGTGAAGTAGGGGCGTAAGGTATTGCGTTTCTTTTCAGTAAGAAATACACATTTGCCAAATTAACACAAGTTTTGCGTGACGTGGAGCAAAAAAACAATGCCAGGTGGAAGCAGAGGTATGGTATGAAGTAGGAGACAGACAGAAGATAAACTTGACACATTAGGCAGGTATTAAATTCATCTTCGATTGTTGGTTTTATCCAAAGGGGCAAAAACGTTCAAGTCTTGGAATGTTATAATATCTGCCTCATTCAACTAAAATACTGATTGGATCGAAGAAAATTTAATATATTTATTCATAAAGATATCAAACCAGTTGCGATATTGAAAGGTATCCTTTATAAGAGAGAAAAATACCAGCTTAGAACTAGATTGTATACTATCGCAACAAACTTGATTTTCAATGTCGACACATCTTTGCCAAAACTAATGTAAGAATATATCGGCCCTTCCGACAAACCTCTGGGAAACCAAACGAGATCAATGATTTAACCTTGAGTGCCCGGTAGTTTAGGTCACTACAGTCTTTGGTTAAGTTGTCACTTGGTTCCCTTGCAGGTTGTGTGTCTCTGATGTGGTACCGAATTCTTCTGTAGATCTACTCGTTAGGAGTTTCAACCAGGTATGATGGAGGTTCAGGACAAACTTCTTTCACCTACGCTGGGAACTCACCTGAACGATGGTCTTGTAGTGTTACCGTCTGCCCTACTATCAGGGGAGGTAACTCAGTACCGCAATGGTCATCATGGTTGGTCTTACGTGTCATATGTCGTTGTTCGAGTCTTTCCCGCACGTCATCTTTGTTCGGCAGCCTATTTGATGACTTCAATGGCCGGTTTCCTCGTACTTTGGGACAGCTCACCTGGAGACGGAACAATGTTGTCGATAGGAGTAGAGAGCAGGATCGATGTGAGACTTCTTAGCTTTGTTGAGAGTATCCTTCACTGTCTGTAACGTTAGTTCTATCAGTCCATTACTGCGTGGATACATACTTCGGACTAGAGGTAACATGTTGGAAATCCAAGTCATGCAGACCGCGTGTATTCCGCACTAGCAACATGAGGTCCATTATCACTGATGACTTTGGATGGAATTCCCTGCTCGTCAAAGAATTGTTTCGTCATGTTAATAACATGATGGCTAGGACATCATTCGATCAGTTTCCTTACAAAGAAGAATGTTTCACACTGGAATAAGTATGTTCCTACACACTGCAACTGTACTTGTGGAAATCCTTGAGGGAGAAGCGGCTCATGTGCCTGTGATTTCTGGAACTGTTGACAGACTGGACATGGTCAAACCATTTTCTCAATATCTTTGTTGATGCATTTCCTATATACACATGATTTTGCACTTAGCTGGATTTTAGACATACCTTGGTACCCTTCATGTATTTTCTGAAAAGCTTCTTTCTGCAATACTTCTAATAATTCCATCGCCTTTCAATGTCAATCCATCGTCGACCAAAAGTTTGTGCCTACATGATCAGTATAGTGTTTGAAGATTTTCGAGATTTGCGTCCATTTGTATGACTGATTCCTCCGATAGGTTGAACAATGTCAGGATGCATTCTGCGCATATTAGTGACTTGACTCTTTTAAATGCAGTTTCGTGTGAGTCGTTCAATGGCCACTCGGAGTCTTTCTTGTTAGTGCCCTCAAGCAATATGTATGGTCTGACCGGGATGAACGGTACATATACAAAGGATGAAGGAAGACGCTGTTACTCGTCGACTTTCCCAAGATCTGGGTGAACTCCTCCTGCATCACAGTAACAGCCGAACAACTTTAACCGTTGCTGCTTCATTTCACATTTGTCCAGATTGCAACTTTCTCATCAGATTGTGAAGATTCTTGTCATGGTCCTCTCCATTCTTGACATACACAGCAATATCATCTGATATTCCAAGTGTACCTGGACAAGATCATATCCATCTTCTCTTGAAAGATATATTGGGATACCCTCAGACCAAAAGGTAATCGTAGAAACGTTGCTCCAGTCTTGCGGCAAGCTTGTTCGGGTGATTTCTTGTGCTATGTGCGCTTAGTTTCACGGTTCAAATCCTTTGAATCAAGCAGACACGTAGCTTTCCGTTCTGAAACCCAATCAGTCTGTTCATGTACTCTTGAAATAACAGACAATTCTTCCATCTTGTCCATTTCAACCTTAAGTTCATCCTTCAATTGTATAGTTTATTTCCTTGGAGGCTGCACTACTGGTTCTGCGTCAGGTTCAGAGTGGAAACTGTCAAATCTGTATACTGTACTGAGCTTTCAAATCTTCTCTGGTAAAGAGTTCAGGTACAGTTGCTTTCAGTGTTTCATGTTTCTTAGTCTTATCTGGTAATGAGTTCAGGTACAGTTGCTTTCAGTGTTTCATGTTTCTTAGTCTTCTGTTGAATGGAACAGTCAATGGTGATGGCATGCATCCCTCTTAAAACTGGGAGTCCTAGAATTACAGGTCTTTCAGCATATGCTACAAAGAAATCATGCTGTTGCCACCATCAAATCTACATTGCACTGTGACACTTCCAAACTGAGGAATTATTGATCCATTGTATGCCACTAGTGTTGTTGTCCTAGGGGTGGTTGTTCGATGTCTTGGAAATCCATCAGCGTTAAGAAATTTGGGGAACATATATACTGTTATTGGTGCTCCAGTGTCAACTTTCGAAAGACTTGTTTTCCAATTGCCTGTAACTCAGAAATTCCAATTGATTTACCCTGTAATTTGTTTTGCGATGTGAACACTTATACTTAGTGTCCAATGGGAAAAAACCCCACACAAAACAAATCCAATATAAAATCCAAATGTCGTGACGTCTACTTCATCTTTTTTATATGACGTCTGTTTTATTAGTTTCCATGTGACGTCTGTTTTATTAGTTTCCATGTGACGTCTGTTTTATTAGTTTCCATGTGACGTCTGTTTTATTAGTTTCCATGTGACGTCTGTTTTATTATTTTCTAAGTCTGCCTTATCATGCGGGATTGCTTCAACAGTTGCATGTGTCGTCTGCTTCCTCAGGTTGTATCAATCGTCTGCGCCATCAATCAGAAGGCGTGCCGTGATTGGCGCCACGGTCGTGGTATCGATCTAAAGGTAGGCTGGCTTAATAAGAAATATTACAACTGTGTTCATACGTGAGCCAGGAGCCAATAACGTATCGATGTCTGTCTGTTGTATATACACATGTAGGTAAACGTAGCACGCTTCTGTTTTCCCGCCAAAGCAGCGTGCTAAATCAATGCTATGACCAGCTGGTACCTCCGTGCAGTTTGTGACGGAGGCGGGCAAGGCCGGTGCGGACAAAGCCGAGTAACAGGTTGGCAGAACCATTACTGCTCCTTGAATACGTGAGATCAGCACCAGCGGCTGGGAGCGGCCAGGAGTACTCTCTACTCCTCGTTCTGGAGTCAATTCCGACAGACGATAGTTCCATGAACCATGAACCAGGATTAGTCTTACAGGATCAGTAAACATGTGATGCTCAGGGTCGAGCTATACAGGGCAGAAGTGACGCTGCTTCCAGTAGACGATCTCTTTCTGGGACAGGTGAGCGCACAGGTAGGACACATTACTTCATTCGCTATTACCCTTGATAGAGTTGTTTTAATTAGTTTTTAGTTTGTGCTTAATACACGGATAATGGTTCTAAAGAATGTTTTTCAACATATCTGCCTCTGACGAGATAAGGTTGTATTTATTGTATGGTGGAGGATGTGGTCATCACGTGACATGTCGTGAGGACGTCGTGAACTGTTGGACTCTATCGGATATACAACTTCACTTCCCTGGATCCATTAGCCAGCAACAAGCGACACTGAATTTCACTGAAAGCATCAAGCATGCAGGTCCACGCTTTATACTAAGCTGGTATAACGACAGATGTTGATCCAAGTTTCAGATGAACATCACACGTGCTTTTGTCCATGATGCTACAAATACTTCTCGATTATCAATGTCAATGCTAAGTCAATGTGATGCTGGTATTCGGGAGTTCATGCCACATAGGAATGTAATTCATTTAGCTATTTTGAGAAAACCAGATGATAACCAGAATCTATCTTACTGACAACAGTACTTACTGACATTTGCTACTAAAGCACATGGCGTGCTGACTCTACTGACATTTGCTACTAAAGCACATGCATGGCGTGCTGACTCTTCTTAGGTTCTTTCCGATGAACCTTAGCATGATGGCTGGCAATAGGAAACAGTACACGCCAACTTTCTACGTTTGCGCTAGATCACGACTAGGCCACGACTAAAACATTTCTGGAAATTCGTAACTCATCTTGTCAGCATGAAGGATCGCGAATCCAAATCGTGGGGATCGCAGGAGATCTCTGTGATCGTGAGTCATGATTTATATATTGTCACGGATATGCTGACTGATTAAAAACCGTTTTAGAACTACGTGTTTGAGTGTGAGTAATCCATCAGATCGCTAAATAATCTAAACAAACTCCATTGTTCGTGAAGCGTTACTGATACGGGTATACTTACACGGATAAAACGCATTGTATCATTGTAGAGCCTATGAAATCGGGACAAATCATCAATAGGCAAATATAAACGATCCACGATCATGAAGATCTACCACGACCTTAGGTCGTATCATATCTTCCCTTTACCAAGGCATAAAGACGAATCTGTGGCCAATGGAGCGTCATACCTGTCTAATATATTCAAAATCACTGGATACACCATTACAGTTGACTTAAGCAAACCTAACTGTCGGGTTCTTTTGGACATAAGGCACGTCAATTTTCAATACATTCTTGGTCGAAAGACCTGCCTTAAGAATGAAATAATCCCGTTGATATGTACTGACCGTATTCGCCGTAATAGAAGCCCTGGGCGTTTAAAAAATTGGAAAAAGGGGGAGTTTATTAAAATGAATTTAAAAAATCGTAAAAAGGGGGCGTTTATTAAAAAAATGTCTGTTGATGTCCAAAAGAAAAGGAAACATCGATTTTATTTCAGAGTTTTAATCCAAATAAGTGTATCAAATAAATGTAAAGAAGAGTTAAATATCGCAGTTTATTATTTGTGTCAAATTTCAACCAGTACTGATACACAATTTGCAATGGCAATTGAAACTAATTAGAACTCACGAAGATACATTGAGTAATTGAATCCACCACCTTGTCGGGTCATTACTCTTATCCAATGAAACTTTAGTTCGCTAGGAATCTAAATATAACCACCAATGAACGGCAGCATAAAGACAATCAGCTGATAAGCACATGGTGCAGAACGATTATGTAAACACTATTCCCGGGTCATGATATTCTTTATTTATATCACATTGACAACTACACGTTAACAAAATAACGTTCATGACAAATTTGCGGTCAGTGTGCTAGTGTCATCTGGAGTTGTGGGAAATCTTCCAAGAGAGTTGAGCAAGAAATTTTCCTGTTTCTTAAAACATGGCGGTTGCATAAAATGTGTAGTGACTGATCGTTACAGACATTCGACAGTCGCCGGGGGACTCAGGGAAATACCATGTACCTAACACTTTACTGGACATAAGATAGCAAGATTGAAAACTCTTCTTCAATGAAACATCAGTAAGATAAGTCGATACAAAAGAGGGGCGTTTATTAGGGGTCATTTTCCGCGATCCAAAATATGGCTTAGGAGGGCGTTTATTAGGAGAGGGCGTTTATTAGGATGAATACGGTAATCGTCTCTTCTATACCTTGCAGATTGAATTGTAAGTTTGAAACAAAACAAAACACAGCAGATGATCGCTGATGATAGCCTTCCTAAGTACATGCCGTAAGGTTGATGAAGGATTAATAGAAACAATATGGTACATGTATATAAGTATATATATCAACAGTAACTATATATATACACATATCATTACTATGACGGAGGTCAGAGAGAAACTAGTGTACGATGCGTGCAACAGGTTGGAGTTATGACCATTATTGAATACATTATTGTAGAAACATGCGCATCATGTGGGAGTTATGTCTATCAACTTGAGCGTCCGCATACAACAGGGACCATGTGTCTTTACGACCTGTCCGCATACAGCAGGGACCATGTGTCTTTACGACCTGTCCGCCGCGTGTTGCTTGTTGTAGAGCCCGCGTTGTAACTCTCTCCAGACTATGGAGGAGGAATTCAAACCATGTCATGGAGAGTGTAGGAACGTTTCACATATCTCAGGTGGAGAATTCAGATCACTTCCTAATCTCAAAGTATCTAGAATATATCTTGTGAACAGTACCTAGATTCGATACGATCTGTCATATTTCAACTTTATTTACACACTTACCACGTGTAATTCTTATGTAACACGAATTTAGGTCTGACAGTCAACCCGGGTCAAAGCATGGTCCAATATGTTCAGTGGACCCCACGGGTTACCGGGAGTCTTTCTTGACACTTTCTCTGTGCCAAACAGCTTCTTTACATTTTAGACTCGCCAATATAAAACAGTTCACTGGATTTTCAGCTGAAAATCAAAATACATATAGGAGTTTCACTTTCCAAATTAATACTTCTCATGGCATTCAATTAAATTCTAATTTTAAACCTTAAATTTTTTTTAATTGTTTTGAAGAACGTTTCCTTTCATAATTGGTTTTATACAGACCAAACATAATATCAACGTTTTCGCAATACGATTCTCAATGCCTATCGGGATATATGTATATATGTAGTAATGAAATGCGTACAGCGTTGACATTCCAATTCTTTGGCTAAGGTAGCCCATATACACTGAAAATCAGGAAACAGAACATGCAGCAATCATGACATGAAGAGCACAAACAGGTGCCTTACATATTCACATGAGCAGCACAAACAGGTGCCTTACATATTCACATGAAGAGCACAAACAGGTGCCTTACATATTCACATGAAGAGCACAAACAGGTGCCTTACATATTCACATGAAGAGCACAAACAGGTGCCTTACATATTCACATGAAGAGCACAAACAGGTGCCTTACATATTCACATGAACAGCACAAACAGGTGTCTTACATATTCACATGAAGAGCACAAACAGGTGTCTTACATATTCACATGAAGAGCACAAACAGGTGCCTTACATATTCACATGAACAGCACAAACAGGTGCCTTACATATTCACATGAACAGCACAAACAGGTGCCTTACATATTCACATGAACAGCACAAACAGGTGCCTTACATATTCACATGAACAGCACAAACAGGTGCCTTACATGTTCACATGAACAGCACAGACAGGTGCCTTACATGTTCACATGAACAGCACAAACAGGTGCCTTACATATTGTGTATCCTGGTCTTCATACAAAGGTTTACCGAGATAAACATACGCTTTTTCTGGAAAATCTAACAAATCAACAAATTTAAATTCTATAGCTTAAAGTACGCCATCCAAGTCAGAACATATTTATTACTTAAGACATATAAAACCGCCAGATTCTGGTGACATTCATTTGAAGAACGTTTAACATTGCTTCTCAATGCGGCATGACTTTTGTGTGTGAAATCTGAAATAAAACCCTGTCAATAAGACAACAAATGTCATCTAACTTCTGTTTGAAAAACTTGCAGATAATGATTACTTGTCATGGCATTTTCCGACGGAAATCGCAAATCAAATTGAACCAATACATGTTACATCTGTCTACGGAAATCACTTCATGGCACATACGGCCTCTCGGTTAACTTTATTCTGCCGAGGTGAAAAGGGCAATTACGTAGTTGCCTGCATGACAAACCCTATAAATCCTCCCATCGACCACGACGAGGATCAATCCCACCTGTAATTGGTCGTCGATTTCCTTGATTAGAAAGTTGGCGAATATCGTCCCCCATAGAATCTGGTGTTATAGTCCGTGCTAACTTCCTCTCTCCCTGCAGCAGATCTTTTGCCTCATCTGAATGGTTGCCGTAAAGCGGGTTAAAGCAATTATTCGTATCTAGAATCTACTCTGCCGTTTGATGAAATAGTTTGTTGAAAGAGTTAGGTCTAAGTCGGCATCTCACTGAGACTAAGCCAGCCAGCAGAAGGAATTCAAAGAACTCAATGATTTAGTTAAAGGATAAACGCTTGCTGATGTCGGTGTCAGCTGATTCACGCTTAATATCTCTAAAGAGGAGTTGTTTGGGTTTGGGATCTGACTTCCCAAACAGCATTGACTGCGTGCAGTCGTAGAGTGACAGCGCGGGATAGGTATTGACATAATCAATAGAACAAATAAAGATAGACGATTAGCACGTAATCCTTATTGACATGGAGTTGGGCAAGTCAGCTTCTGGTGCTTTCACATTAGCGTTATCATTAGTCGTATTGTTATCATTAGTCGTTTTGTTATCATTAGTCGTATTGTTATCATTAGTCGTATTGTTATCATTAGTCGTATTGTTATCATTAGTCGTATTGTTATCATTAGTCGTATTGTTATCATTAGTCGTATTGTTATCATTAGTCGTATTGTTATCATTAGTCGTATTGTTATCATTAGTCGTATTGTTATCATTAGTCGTATTGTTATCATTAGTCGTATTGTTATCATTAGTCGTATTGTTATTGATTAGGCGGAGTGAGGCTCGGAGCGGGTCGGCTTCAATTGATATGGTATGGTCTGTTCTCCTCACTAAGTACCAGCTGATCGTGTTATGTAGCAGGTCAGTACCAGCTGAGCGTGTTATGTAGCAGGTCAGTACCAGCTGAGTGTGTTATGTAGCAGGTCAGTACCAGCTGAGTGTGTTATGTAGCAGGTCAGTACCAGCTGAGCGTGTTATGTAGCAGGTCAGTACCAGCTGAATGTGTTATGTAGCAGGTCAGTACCAGCTGAATGTGTTATGTAGCAGGTCAGTACCAGCTGAGCGTGTTATGTAGCAGGTCAGTACCAGCTGAATGTGTTATGTAGCAGGTCAGTACCAGCTGAGTGTGTTATGTAGCAGGTCAGTACCAGCTGAATGTGTTATGTAGCAGGTCAGTACCAGCTGAGCGTGTTATGTAGCAGGTAGGTACCAGCTGAATGTGTTATGTAGCAGGTCAGTACCAGCTGAATGTGTAATGTAGCAGGTCAGTACCAGCTAAATGTGTTATGTAGCAGGTCAGTACCAGCTGAGCGTGTTATGTAGCAGGTAAGTACCAGCTGAGTGTGTTATGTAGCAGGTCAGTACCAGCTGAATGTGTTATGTAGCAGGTCAGTACCAGCTGAATGTGTTATGTAGCAGGTCAGTACCAGCTGAGCGTGTTATGTAGCAGGTCAGTACCAGCTGAATGTGTTATGTAGCAGGTCAGTACCAGCTGAATGTGTTATGTAGCAGGTCAGTACCAGCTGAGCGTGTTATGTAGCAGGTCAGTACCAGCTGAGCGTGTTATGTAGCAGGTCAGTACCAGCTGAGCGTGTTATGTAGCAGGTCAGTACCAGCTGAGTGTGTTATGTAGCAGGTCAGTACCAGCTGAGCGGGTTATGTAGCAGGTCAGTACCAGCTGAGCGTGTTATGTAGCAGGTCAGTACCAGCTGAGCGTGTTATGTAGCAGGTCAGTACCAGCTGAGCGTGTTATGTAGCAGGTCAGTACCAGCTGAGCGTGTTATGTAGCAGGTCAGTACCAGCTGAGTGTGTTATGTAGCAGGTCAGTACCAGCTGAATGTGTTATGTAGCAGGTCAGTACCAGCTGAGCGTGTTATGTAGCAGGTCAGTACCAGCTGAGCGTGTTATGTAGCAGGTCAGTACCAGCTGAGCGTGTTATGTAGCAGGTCAGTACCAGCTGAGCGTGTTATGTAGCAGGTCAGTACCAGCTGAGCGTGTTATGTAGCAGGTCAGTACCAGCTGAATGTGTTATGTAGCAGGTCAGTACCAGCTGAGCGTGTTATGTAGCAGGTCAGTACCAGCTGAGCGTGTTATGTAGCAGGTCAGTACCAGCTGAGCGTGTTATGTAGCAGGTCAGTACCAGCTGAGCGTGTTATGTAGCAGGTCAGTACCAGCTGAGCGTGTTATGTAGCAGGTCAGTACCAGCTGAATGTGTTATGTAGCAGGTCAGTACCAGCTGAGCGTGTTATGTAGCAGGTCAGTACCAGCTGAGCGTGTTATGTAGCAGGTCAGTACCAGCTGAGCGTGTTATGTAGCAGGTCAGTACCAGCTGAGCGTGTTATGTAGCAGGTCAGTACCAGCTGAGCGTGTTATGTAGCAGGTCAGTACCAGCTGAATGTGTTATGTAGCAGGTCAGTACCAGCTGAGCGTGTTATGTAGCAGGTCAGTACCAGCTGAGCGTGTTATGTAGCAGGTCAGTACCAGCTGAGCGTGTTATGTAGCAGGTCAGTACCAGCTGAGCGTGTTATGTAGCAGGTCAGTACCAGCTGAGCGTGTTATGTAGCAGGTCAGTACCAGCTGAATGTGTTATGTAGCAGGTCAGTACCAGCTGAGCGTGTTATGTAGCAGGTCAGTACCAGCTGAGCGTGTTATGTAGCAGGTCAGTACCAGCTGAGCGTGTTATGTAGCAGGTCAGTACCAGCTGAGCGTGTTATGTAGCAGGTCAGTACCAGCTGAGCGTGTTATGTAGCAGGTCAGTACCAGCTGAATGTGTTATGTAGCAGGTCAGTACAAGCTGAGCGTGTTATGTAGCAGGTCAGTACCAGCTGAGTGTGTTATGTAGCAGGTCAGTACCAGCTGAGCGTGTTATGTAGCAGGTCAGTACCAGCTGAGCGTGTTATGTAGCAGGTCAGTACCAGCTGAGCGTGTTATGTAGCAGGTCAGTACCAGCTGAATGTGTTATGTAGCAGGTCAGTACCAGCTGAGCGTGTTATGTAGCAGGTCAGTACCAGCTGAGCGTGTTATGTAGCAGGTCAGTACCAGCTGAATGTGTTATGTAGCAGGTCAGTACCAGCTGAGCGTGTTATGTAGCAGGTCAGTACCAGCTGAGCGTGTTATGTAGCAGGTCAGTACCAGCTGAGCGTGTTATGTAGCAGGTCAGTACCAGCTGAGCGTGTTATGTAGCAGGTCAGTACCAGCTGAGCGTGTTATGTAGGAGGTCAGTACCAGCTGAGCGTGTTATGTAGCAGGTCAGTACCAGCTGAGCGTGTTATGTAGGAGGTCAGTACCAGCTGAGCGTGTTATGTAGGAGGTCAGTACCAGCTGAGCGTGTTATGTAGCAGGTCAGTACCAGCTGAGCGTGTTATGTAGCAGGTCAGTACCAGCTGAGCGTGTTATGTAGCAGGTCAGTACCAGCTGAGCGTGTTATGTAGCAGGTCAGTACCAGCTGAATGTGTTATGTAGCAGGTCAGTACCAGCTGAGCGTGTTATGTAGCAGGTCAGTACCAGCTGAATGTGTTATGTAGCAGGTCAGTACCAGCTGAATGTGTTATGTAGCAGGTCAGTACCAGCTGAGCGTGTTATGTAGCAGGTCAGTACCAGCTGAGCGTGTTATGTAGGAGGTCAGTACCAGCTGAGCGTGTTATGTAGCAGGTCAGTACCAGCTGAATGTGTTATGTAGCAGGTCAGTACCAGCTGAATGTGTTATGTAGCAGGTCAGTACCAGCTGAGCGTGTTATGTAGCAGGTCAGTACCAGCTGAGCGGGTTATGTAGGAGGTCAGTACCAGCTGAGCGTGTTATGTAGCAGGTCAGTACCAGCTGAATGTGTTATGTAGCAGGTCAGTACCAGCTGAATGTGTTATGTAGGAGGTCAGTACCAGCTGAGCGTGTTATGTAGCAGGTCAGTACCAGCTGAATGTGTTATGTAGCAGGTCAGTACCAGCTGAGCGTGTTATGTAGCAGATCAGTACCAGCTGAACGTGTTATGTAGCAGGTCAGTACCAGCTGAATGTGTTATGTAGCAGGTCAGTACCAGCTGAGTGTGTTATGTAGCAGGTCAGTACCAGCTGAATGTGTTATGTAGCAGGTCAGTACCAGCTGAGCGTGTTATGTAGCAGGTCAGTACCAGCTGAATGTGTTATGTAGCAGGTCAGTACCAGCTGAATGTGTTATGTAGCAGGTCAGTACCAGCTGAATGTGTTATGTAGCAGGTCAGTACCAGCTGAGTGTGTTATGTAGCAGGTCAGTACCAGCTGAGCGTGTTATGTAGCAGGTCAGTACCAGCTGAGCGTGTTATGTAGCAGGTCAGTACCAGCTGAGCGTGTTATGTAGCAGGTCAGTACCAGCTGAGCGTGTTATGTAGCAGGTCAGTACCAGCTGAATGTGTTATGTAGCAGGTCAGTACCAGCTGAATGTGTTATGTAGCAGGTCAGTACCAGCTGAGCGGATTATGTAGCAGGTCAGTACCAGCTGAGCGTGTTATGTAGCAGGTCAGTACCAGCTGAATGTGTTATGTAGCAGGTCAGTACCAGCTGAGCGGATTATGTAGCAGGTCAGTACCAGCTGAATGTGTTATGTAGCAGGTCAGTACCAGCTGAGCGGATTATGTAGCAGGTCAGTACCAGCTGAATGTGTTATGTAGCAGGTCAGTACCAGCTGAGCGGATTATGTAGCAGGTCAGTACCAGCTGAGTGTGTTATGTAGCAGGTCAGTACCAGCTGAATGTGTTATGTAGCAGGTCAGTACCAGCTAAATGTGTTATGTAGCAGGTCAGTACCAGCTGAGTGTGTTATGTAGCAGGTCAGTACCAGCTGAGCGGGTTATGTAGCAGGTCAGTACCAGCTGAGCGTGTTATGTAGCAGGTCAGTACCAGCTGAGTGTGTTATGTAGCAGGTCAGTACCAGCTGAGCGTGTTATGTAGCAGGTCAGTACCAGCTGAATGTGTTATGTAGCAGGTCAGTACCAGCTGAGCGTGTTATGTAGCAGGTCAGTACCAGCTGAGCGTGTTATGTAGCAGGTCAGTACCAGCTGAATGTGTTATGTAGCAGGTCAGTACCAGCTGAGCGTGTTATGTAGGAGGTCAGTACCAGCTGAGCGTGTTATGTAGCAGGTCAGTACCAGCTGAGCGTGTTATGTAGCAGGTCAGTACCAGCTGAGCGTGTTATGTAGCAGGTAGGTACCCGCTGAGCGTGTTATGTAGCAGGTCAGTACCAGCTGAATGTGTTATGTAGCAGGTCAGTACCAGCTGAGCGTGTTATGTAGCAGGTCAGTACCAGCTGAGCATGTTATGTAGCAGGTCAGTACCAGCTGAATGTGTTATGTAGCAGGTCAGTACCAGCTGAGCGTGTTATGTAGCAGGTCAGTACCAGCTGAGCGTGTTATGTAGCAGGTCAGTACCAGCTGAGCGTGTTATGTAGCAGGTCAGTACCAGCTGAACGTGTTATGTAGCAGGTCAGTACCAGCTGAGCGTGTTATGTAGCAGGTCAGTACCAGCTGAGCATGTTATGTAGCAGGTCAGTACCAGCTGAGCGTGTTATGTAGCAGGTCAGTACCAGCTGAATGTGTTATGTAGCAGGTCAGTACCAGCTGAGCGTGTTATGTAGCAGGTCAGTACCAGCTGAATGTGTTATGTAGCAGGTCAGTACCAGCTGAGCGTGTTATGTAGCAGGTCAGTACCAGCTGAGCGTGTTATGTAGCAGGTCAGTACCAGCTGAATGTGTTATGTAGCAGGTCAGTACCAGCTGAATGTGTTATGTAGCAGGTCAGTACCAGCTGAATGTGTTATGTAGCTGGTCAGTACCAGCTGAGCGTGTTATGTAGCAGGTCAGTACCAGCTGAGCGTGTTATGTAGCAGGTCAGTACCAGCTGAGCGTGTTATGTAGCAGGTCAGTACCAGCTGAGCGTGTTATGTAGCAGGTCAGTACCAGCTGAGCGTGTTATGTAGCAGGTCAGTACCAGCTGAGCGTGTTATGTAGCAGGTCAGTACCAGCTGAATGTGTTATGTAGGAGGTCAGTACCAGCTGAGCGGGTTATGTAGCAGGTCAGTACCAGCTGAGCGTGTTATGTAGCAGGTCAGTACCAGCTGAATGTGTTATGTAGCAGGTCAGTACCAGCTGAGCGTGTTATGTAGCAGGTCAGTACCAGCTGAATGTGTTATGTAGCAGGATAGCACCAGCTAAGCGTGTTATGTAGCAGGTCAGTACCAGCTGAGCGTGTTATGTAGCAGGTCAGTACCAGCTGAGCGTGTTATGTAGCAGGTCAGTACCAGCTGAGCGTGTTATGTAGCAGGTCAGTACCAGCTGAGCGGATTATGTAGCAGGTCAGTACCAGCTGAGCGTGTTATGTAGCAGGTCAGTACCAGCTGAATGTGTTATGTAGCAGGTCAGTACCAGCTGAGCGGATTATGTAGCAGGTCAGTACCAGCTGAATGTGTTATGTAGCAGGTCAGTACCAGCTGAGCGGATTATGTAGCAGGTCAGTACCAGCTGAATGTGTTATGTAGCAGGTCAGTACCAGCTGAGCGGATTATGTAGCAGGTCAGTACCAGCTGAGTGTGTTATGTAGCAGGTCAGTACCAGCTGAATGTGTTATGTAGCAGGTCAGTACCAGCTAAATGTGTTATGTAGCAGGTCAGTACCAGCTGAGTGTGTTATGTAGCAGGTCAGTACCAGCTGAGCGGGTTATGTAGCAGGTCAGTACCAGCTGAGCGTGTTATGTAGCAGGTCAGTACCAGCTGAGTGTGTTATGTAGCAGGTCAGTACCAGCTGAGCGTGTTATGTAGCAGGTCAGTACCAGCTGAATGTGTTATGTAGTAGGTCAGTACCAGCTGAGCGTGTTATGTAGCAGGTCAGTACCAGCTGAGCGTGTTATGTAGCAGGTCAGTACCAGCTGAATGTGTTATGTAGCAGGTCAGTACCAGCTGAGCGGATTATGTAGCAGGTCAGTACCAGCTGAATGTGTTATGTAGCAGGTCAGTACCAGCTGAGCGTGTTATGTAGCAGGTCAGTACCAGCTGAATGTGTTATGTAGGAGGTCAGTACCAGCTGAGCGGATTATGTAGCAGGTCAGTACCAGCTAAATGTGTTATGTAGCAGGTCAGTACCAGCTGAGCGTGTTATGTAGCAGGTCAGTACCAGCTGAGCGTGTTATGTAGCAGGTCAGTACCAGCTGAGCGTGTTATGTAGCAGGTCAGTACCAGCTGAGTGTGTTATGTAGCAGGTCAGTACCAGCTGAGTGTGTTATGTAGCAGGTCAGTACCAGCTGAATGTGTTATGTAGCAGGTCAGTACCAGCTGAGCGTGTTATGTAGCAGGTCAGTACCAGCTGAGCGTGTTATGTAGCAGGTCAGTACCAGCTGAATGTGTTTTGTAGCAGGTCAGTACCAGCTGAACGTGCTATGTAGCAGGTCAGCACCAGCTGAGCGTGTTATGTAGCAGGTCAGTACCAGCTGAGCGTGTTATGTAGCAGGTCAGTACCAGCTGAATGTGTTATGTAGCAGGTCAGTACCAGCTGAGCGTGTTATGTAGCAGGTCAGTACCAGCTGAATGTGTTATGTAGCAGGTCAGTACCAGCTGAGCGTGTTATGTAGCAGGTCAGTACCAGCTGAATGTGTTATGTAGCAGGTCAGTACCAGCTGAGCGTGTTATGTAGCAGGTCAGTACCAGCTGAATGTGTTATGTAGCAGGTCAGTACCAGCTGAGTGTGTTATGTAGCAGGTCAGTACCAGCTGAGCGTGTTATGTAGCAGGTCAGTACCAGCTGAATGTGTTATGTAGCAGGTCAGTACCAGCTGAGCGTGTTATGTAGCAGGTCAGTACCAGCTGAGCGTGTTATGTAGCAGGTCAGTACCAGCTGAATGTGTTATGTAGCAGGTCAGTACCAGCTGAGCGTGTTATGTAGCAGGTCAGTACCAGCTGAGCGTGTTATGTAGCAGGTCAGTACCAGCTGAGCGTGTTATGTAGCAGGTCAGTACCAGCTGAGCGTGTTATGTAGCAGGTCAGTACCAGCTGAATGTGTTATGTAGCAGGATAGCACCAGCTGAATGTGTTATGTAGCAGGTCAGTACCAGCTGAGCGTGTTATGTAGCAGGTCAGTACCAGCTGAATGTGTTATGTAGCAGGTCAGTACCAGCTGAGCGTGTTATGTAGCAGGTCAGTACCAGCTGAGCGTGTTATGTAGCAGGTCAGTACCAGCTGAGTGTGTTATGTACCAGGTCAGTACCAGCTGAGCGGGTTATGTAGCAGGTAGGTACCAGCTGAGCGTGTTATGTAGCAGGTCAGTACCAGCTGAATGTGTTATGTAGCAGGTCAGTACCAGCTGAATGTGTTATGTAGCAGGTCAGTACCAGCTGATCGTGTTATGTAGCAGGTCAGTACCAGCTGAATGTGTTATGTAGCAGGTCAGTACCAGCTGAGCGTGTTATGTAGCAGGTCAGTACCAGCTGAATGTGTTATGTAGCAGGTCAGTACCAGCTGAGCGTGTTATGTAGCAGGTCAGTACCAGCTGAGTGTGTTATGTACCAGGTCAGTACCAGCTGAGCGGGTTATGTAGCAGGTAGGTACCAGCTGAGCGTGTTATGTAGCAGGTCAGTACCAGCTGAATGTGTTATGTAGCAGGTCAGTACCAGCTGAGTGTGTTATGTACCAGGTCAGTACCAGCTGAGCGGGTTATGTAGCAGGTAGGTACCAGCTGAGCGTGTTATGTAGCAGGTCAGTACCAGCTGAATGTGTTATGTAGCAGGTCAGTACCAGCTGAATGTGTTATGTAGCAGGTCAGTACCAGCTGAGCGTGTTATGTAGCAGGTCAGTACCAGCTGACTGTGTTATGTAGCAGGTCAGTACCAGCTGAGCGTGTTATGTAGCAGGTCAGTACCAGCTGAATGTGTTATGTAGCAGGTCAGTACCAGCTGAGCGTGTTATGTAGCAGGTCAGTACCAGCTGAGTGTGTTATGTACCAGGTCAGTACCAGCTGAGCGGGTTATGTAGCAGGTTGGTACCAGCTGAGCGTGTTATGTAGCAGGTCAGTACCAGCTGAATGTGTTATGTAGCAGGTCAGTACCAGCTGAATGTGTTATGTAGCAGGTCAGTACCAGCTGAGCGTGTTATGTAGCAGGTCAGTACCAGCTGAATGTGTTATGTAGCAGGTCAGTACCAGCTGAGCGTGTTATGTAGCAGGTCAGTACCAGCTGAGCGTGTTATGTAGCAGGTCAGTACCAGCTGAGCGTGTTATGTAGCAGGTCAGTACCAGCTGAGCGTGTTATGTAGCAGGTCAGTACCAGCTGAATGTGTTATGTAGCAGGTCAGTACCAGCTGAGCGTGTTATGTAGCAGGTCAGTACCAGCTGAGCGTGTTATGTAGCAGGTCAGTACCAGCTGAGCGTGTTATGTAGCAGGTCAGTACCAGCTGAATGTGTTATGTAGCAGGATAGCACCAGCTGAGTGTGTTATGTAGCAGGTCAGTACCAGCTGAATGTGTTATGTAAAGGTCAGTACCAGCTGAGCGTGTTATGTAGCAGGTCAGTACCAGCTGAGCGTGTTATGTAGCAGGTCAGTACCAGCTGAGCGTGTTATGTAGCAGGTCAGTACCAGCTGAGCGTGTTATGTAGCAGGTCAGTACCAGCTGAGCGTGTTATGTAGCAGGTCAGTACCAGCTGAGCGTGTTATGTAGCAGGTCAGTACCAGCTGAGCGTGTTATGTAGCAGGTCAGTACCAGCTGAGCGTGTTATGTAGCAGGTCAGTACCAGCTGAATGTGTTATGTAGCAGGATAGCACCAGCTGAGTGTGTTATGTAGCAGGTCAGTACCAGCTGAATGTGTTATGTAAAGGTCAGTACCAGCTGAGCGTGTTATGTAGCAGGTCAGTACCAGCTGAGCGTGTTATGTAGCAGGTCAGTACCAGCTGAGCGTGTTATGTAGCAGGTCAGTACCAGCTGAGCGTGTTATGTAGCAGGTCAGTACCAGCTGAGCGTGTTATGTAGCAGGTCAGTACCAGCTGAGCGTGTTATGTAGCAGGTCAGTACCAGCTGAGCGTGTTATGTAGCAGGTCAGTACCAGCTGAGCGTGTTATGTAGCAGGTCAGTACCAGCTGAGCGGGTTATGTAGCAGGTCAGTACCAGCTGAGCGTGTTATGTAGCAGGTCAGTACCAGCTGAGCGTGTTATGTAGCAGGTCAGTACCAGCTGAGCGTGTTATGTAGCAGGTCAGTACCAGCTGAGCGTGTTATGTAGCAGGTCAGTACCAGCTGAGTGTGTTATGTAGCAGGTCAGTACCAGCTGAGCGTGTTATGTAGCAGGTCAGTACCAGCTGAGCGTGTTATGTAGCAGGTCAGTACCAGCTGAGCGTGTTATGTAGCAGGTCAGTACCAGCTGAGCGTGTTATGTAGCAGGTCAGTACCAGCTGAGCGGGTTATGTAGCAGGTCAGTACCAGCTGAGCGTGTTATGTAGCAGGTCAGTACCAGCTGAGCGTGTTATGTAGCAGGTCAGTACCAGCTGAGCGTGTTATGTAGCAGGTCAGTACCAGCTGAGTGTGTTATGTAGCAGGTCAGTACCAGCTGAGCGTGTTATGTAGCAGGTCAGTACCAGCTGAGTGTGTTATGTAGCAGGTCAGTACCAGCTGAGCGTGTTATGTAGCAGGTCAGTACCAGCTGAGCGTGTTATGTAGCAGGTCAGTACCAGCTGAGCGTGTTATGTAGCAGGTCAGTACCAGCTGAGCGTGTTATGTAGCAGGTCAGTACCAGCTGAGCGGGTTATGTAGCAGGTCAGTACCAGCTGAGCGTGTTATGTAGCAGGTCAGTACCAGCTGAGGGTGTTATGTAGCAGGTCAGTACCAGCTGAGCGTGTTATGTAGCAGGTCAGTACCAGCTGAGCGTGTTATGTAGCAGGTCAGTACCAGCTGAGCGTGTTATGTAGCAGGTCAGTACCAGCTGAGCGTGTTATGTAGCAGGTCAGTACCAGCTGAATGTGTTATGTAGCAGGTCAGTACCAGCTGAGCGTGTTATGTAGCAGGTCAGTACCAGCTGAGCGTGTTATGTAGCAGGTCAGTACCAGCTGAGCGTGTTATGTAGCAGGTCAGTACCAGCTGAGCGTGTTATGTAGCAGGTCAGTACCAGCTGAATGTGTTATGTAGCAGGATAGCACCAGCTGAATGTGTTATGTAGCAGGTCAGTACCAGCTGAGCGTGTTATGTAGCAGGTCAGTACCAGCTGAATGTGTTATGTAGCAGGTCAGTACCAGCTGAGCGTGTTATGTAGCAGGTCAGTACCAGCTGAGCGTGTTATGTAGCAGGTCAGTACCAGCTGAATGTGTTATGTAGCAGGTCAGTACCAGCTGAGCGTGTTATGTAGCAGGTCAGTACCAGCTGAATGTGTTATGTAGCAGGTCAGTACCAGCTGAGCGTGTTATGTAGCAGGTCAGTACCAGCTGAGCGTGTTATGTAGCAGGTCAGTACCAGCTGAGCGTGTTATGTAGCAGGATAGCACCAGCTGAATGTGTTATGTAGCAGGTCAGTACCAGCTGAGTGTGTTATGTACCAGGTCAGTACCAGCTGAGTGTGTTATGTACCAGGTCAGTACCAGCTGAGCGTGTTATGTAGCAGGTCAGTACCAGCTGAGCGTGTTATGTAGCAGGTCAGTACCAGCTGAATGTGTTATGTAGCAGGTCAGTACCAGCTGAATGTGTTATGTAGCAGGTCAGTACCAGCTGAGCGTGTTATGTAGCAGGTCAGTACCAGCTGAATGTGTTATGTAGCAGGTCAGTACCAGCTGAGAGTGTTATGTAGCAGGTCAGTACCAGCTGAATGTGTTATGTAGCAGGTCAGTACCAGCTGAGCGTGTTATGTAGCAGGTCAGTACCAGCTAAATGTGTTATGTAGCAGGTCAGTATCAGCTAAATGTGTTATGTAGCAGGTCAGTACCAGCTGAATGTGTTATGTAGCAGGTCAGTACCAGCTGAATGTGTTATGTAGCAGGTCAGTACCAGCTGAGCGTGTTATGTAGCAGGTCAGTACCAGCTGAGCGTGTTATGTAGCAGGTCAGTACCAGCTGAGCGTGTTATGTAGCAGGATAGCACCAGCTGAATGTGTTATGTAGCAGGTCAGTACCAGCTGAGCGTGTTATGTAGCAGGTCAGTACCAGCTGAGTGTGTTATGTACCAGGTCAGTACCAGCTGAGCGGGTTATGTAGCAGGTAGGTACCAGCTGAGCGTGTTATGTAGCAGGTCAGTACCAGCTGAATGTGTTATGTAGCAGGTCAGTACCAGCTGAATGTGTTATGTAGCAGGTCAGTACCAGCTGAGCGTGTTATGTAGCAGGTCAGTACCAGCTGAATGTGTTATGTAGCAGGTCAGTACCAGCTGAGCGTGTTATGTAGCAGGTCAGTACCAGCTGAGCGTGTTATGTAGCAGGTCAGTACCAGCTGAGCGTGTTATGTAGCAGGTCAGTACCAGCTGAGCGTGTTATGTAGCAGGTCAGTACCAGCTGAATGTGTTATGTAGCAGGTCAGTACCAGCTGAGCGTGTTATGTAGCAGGTCAGTACCAGCTGAGCGTGTTATGTAGCAGGTCAGTACCAGCTGAGCGTGTTATGTAGCAGGTCAGTACCAGCTGAATGTGTTATGTAGCAGGATAGCACCAGCTGAGTGTGTTATGTAGCAGGTCAGTACCAGCTGAATGTGTTATATAAAGGTCAGTACCAGCTGAGCGTGTTATGTAGCAGGTCAGTACCAGCTGAGCGTGTTATGTAGCAGGTCAGTACCAGCTGAGCGTGTTATGTAGCAGGTCAGTACCAGCTGAGCGTGTTATGTAGCAGGTCAGTACCAGCTGAGCGTGTTATGTAGCAGGTCAGTACCAGCTGAATGTGTTATGTAGCAGGTCAGTACCAGCTGAGCGTGTTATGTAGCAGGTCAGTACCAGCTGAATGTGTTATGTAGCAGGTCAGTACCAGCTGAGAGTGTTATGTAGCAGGTCAGTACCAGCTGAATGTGTTATGTAGCAGGTCAGTACCAGCTGAGCGTGTTATGTAGCAGGTCAGTACCAGCTAAATGTGTTATGTAGCAGGTCAGTACCAGCTAAATGTGTTATGTAGCAGGTCAGTACCAGCTGAATGTGTTATGTAGCAGGTCAGTACCAGCTGAATGTGTTATGTAGCAGGTCAGTACCAGCTGAGCGTGTTATGTAGCAGGTCAGTACCAGCTGAGCGTGTTATGTAGCAGGTCAGTACCAGCTGAGCGTGTTATGTAGCAGGATAGCACCAGCTGAATGTGTTATGTAGCAGGTCAGTACCAGCTGAGCGTGTTATGTAGCAGGTCAGTACCAGCTGAGTGTGTTATGTACCAGGTCAGTACCAGCTGAGCGGGTTATGTAGCAGGTAGGTACCAGCTGAGCGTGTTATGTAGCAGGTCAGTACCAGCTGAATGTGTTATGTAGTAGGTCAGTACCAGCTGAATGTGTTATGTAGCAGGTCAGTACCAGCTGAGCGTGTTATGTAGCAGGTCAGTACCAGCTGAATGTGTTATGTAGCAGGTCAGTACCAGCTGAGCGTGTTATGTAGCAGGTCAGTACCAGCTGAGCGTGTTATGTAGCAGGTCAGTACCAGCTGAGCGTGTTATGTAGCAGGTCAGTACCAGCTGAGCGTGTTATGTAGCAGGTCAGTACCAGCTGACTGTGTTATGTAGCAGGTCAGTACCAGCTGAGCGTGTTATGTAGCAGGTCAGTACCAGCTGAGCGTGTTATGTAGCAGGTCAGTACCAGCTGAGCGTGTTATGTAGCAGGTCAGTACCAGCTGATTGTGTTATGTAGCAGGATAGCACCAGCTGAGTGTGTTATGTAGCAGGTCAGTACCAGCTGAATGTGTTATGTAAAGGTCAGTACCAGCTGAGCGTGTTATGTAGCAGGTCAGTACCAGCTGAGCGTGTTATGTAGCAGGTCAGTACCAGCTGAGCGTGTTATGTAGCAGGTCAGTACCAGCTGAGCGTGTTATGTAGCAGGTCAGTACCAGCTGAGCGTGTTATGTAGCAGGTCAGTACCAGCTGAGCGTGTTATGTAGCAGGTCAGTACCAGCTGAGCGTGTTATGTAGCAGGTCAGTACCAGCTGAGCGTGTTATGTAGCAGGTCAGTACCAGCTGAATGTGTTATGTAGCAGGATAGCACCAGCTGAGTGTGTTATGTAGCAGGTCAGTACCAGCTGAATGTGTTATGTAAATGTCAGTACCAGCTGAGCGTGTTATGTAGCAGGTCAGTACCAGCTGAGCGTGTTATGTAGCAGGTCAGTACCAGCTGAGCGTGTTATGTAGCAGGTCAGTACCAGCTGAGCGTGTTATGTAGCAGGTCAGTACCAGCTGAGCGTGTTATGTAGCAGGTCAGTACCAGCTGAGCGTGTTATGTAGCAGGTCAGTACCAGCTGAGCGTGTTATGTAGCAGGTCAGTACCAGCTGAGCGGGTTATGTAGCAGGTCAGTACCAGCTGAGCGTGTTATGTAGCAGGTCAGTACCAGCTGAGCGTGTTATGTAGCAGGTCAGTACCAGCTGAGCGTGTTATGTAGCAGGTCAGTACCAGCTGAGCGTGTTATGTAGCAGGTCAGTACCAGCTGAGTGTGTTATGTAGCAGGTCAGTACCAGCTGAGCGTGTTATGTAGCAGGTCAGTACCAGCTGAGCGTGTTATGTAGCAGGTCAGTACCAGCTGAGCGTGTTATGTAGCAGGTCAGTACCAGCTGAGCGTGTTATGTAGCAGGTCAGTACCAGCTGAGCGGGTTATGTAGCAGGTCAGTACCAGCTGAGCGTGTTATGTAGCAGGTCAGTACCAGCTGAGCGTGTTATGTAGCAGGTCAGTACCAGCTGAGCGTGTTATGTAGCAGGTCAGTACCAGCTGAGTGTGTTATGTAGCAGGTCAGTACCAGCTGAGCGTGTTATGTAGCAGGTCAGTACCAGCTGAGTGTGTTATGTAGCAGGTCAGTACCAGCTGAGCGTGTTATGTAGCAGGTCAGTACCAGCTGAGCGTGTTATGTAGCAGGTCAGTTCCAGCTGAGCGTGTTATGTAGCAGGTCAGTACCAGCTGAGCGTGTTATGTAGCAGGTCAGTACCAGCTGAGCGGGTTATGTAGCAGGTCAGTACCAGCTGAGCGTGTTATGTAGCAGGTCAGTACCAGCTGAGTGTGTTATGTAGCAGGTCAGTACCAGCTGAGCGTGTTATGTAGCAGGTCAGTACCAGCTGAGCGTGTTATGTAGCAGGTCAGTACCAGCTGAGCGTGTTATGTAGCAGGTCAGTACCAGCTGAGCGTGTTATGTAGCAGGTCAGTACCAGCTGAATGTGTTATGTAGCAGGTCAGTACCAGCTGAGCGTGTTATGTAGCAGGTCAGTACCAGCTGAGCGTGTTATGTAGCAGGTCAGTACCAGCTGAGCGTGTTATGTAGCAGGTCAGTACCAGCTGAGCGTGTTATGTAGCAGGTCAGTACCAGCTGAATGTGTTATGTAGCAGGATAGCACCAGCTGAATGTGTTATGTAGCAGGTCAGTACCAGCTGAGCGTGTTATGTAGCAGGTCAGTACCAGCTGAATGTGTTATGTAGCAGGTCAGTACCAGCTGAGCGTGTTATGTAGCAGGTCAGTACCAGCTGAGCGTGTTATGTAGCAGGTCAGTACCAGCTGAATGTGTTATGTAGCAGGTCAGTACCAGCTGAGCGTGTTATGTAGCAGGTCAGTACCAGCTGAGCGTGTTATGTAGCAGGTCAGTACCAGCTGAGCGTGTTATGTAGCAGGATAGCACCAGCTGAATGTGTTATGTAGCAGGTCAGTACCAGCTGAGCGTGTTATGTAGCAGGTCAGTACCAGCTGAATGTGTTATGTAGCAGGTCAGTACCAGCTGAGCGTGTTATGTAGCAGGTCAGTACCAGCTGAGCGTGTTATGTAGCAGGTCAGTACCAGCTGAATGTGTTATGTAGCAGGTCAGTACCAGCTGAATGTGTTATGTAGCAGGTCAGTACCAGCTGAGTGTGTTATGTAGCAGGTCAGTACCAGCTGAATGTGTTATGTAGCAGGTCAGTACCAGCTGAGAGTGTTATGTAGCAGGTCAGTACCAGCTGAATGTGTTATGTAGCAGGTCAGTACCAGCTGAGCGTGTTATGTAGCAGGTCAGTACCAGCTAAATGTGTTATGTAGCAGGTCAGTACCTGCTAAATGTGTTATGTAGCAGGTCAGTACCAGCTGAATGTGTTATGTAGCAGGTCAGTACCAGCTGAATGTGTTATGTAGCAGGTCAGTACCAGCTGAGCGTGTTATGTAGCAGGTCAGTACCAGCTGAATGTGTTATGTAGCAGGTCAGTACCAGCTGAGCGTGTTATGTAGCAGGTCAGTACCAGCTGAATGTGTTATGTAGCAGGTCAGTACCAGCTGAGCGTGTTATGTAGCAGGTCAGTACCAGCTGAATGTGTTATGTAGCAGGTCAGTACCAGCTGAGCGGGTTATGTAGCAGGTCAGTACCAGCTGAATGTGTTATGTAGCAGGTCAGTACCAGCTGAGCGGGTTATGTAGCAGGTCAGTACCAGCTGAATGTGTTATGTAGCAGGTCAGTACCAGCTGAATGTGTTATGTAGCAGGATAGCACCAGCTGAGCGTGTTATGTAGCAGGTCAGTACCAGCTGAGTGTGTTATGTAGCAGGTCAGTACCAGCTGAGCGTGTTATGTAGCAGGTCAGCACCAGCTGAATGTGTTATGTAGCAGGTCAGTACCAGCTGAGCGTGTTATGTAAAGGTCAGTACCAGCTGAATGTGTTATGTACCAGGTCAGTACCAGCTGAGTGTGTTATGTAGCAGGTCAGTACCAGCTGAACGTGTTATGTAGCAGGTCAGTGCCAGCTGAATGTGTTATGTACCAGGTCAGTGCCAGCTGAATGTGTTATGTACCAGGTCAGTACCAGCTGAGCGTGTTATGTAGCAGGTCAGTACCAGCTGAGCGTGTTATGTAGCAGGTCAGTACCAGCTGAGCGTGTTATGTAGCAGGTCAGTACCAGCTGAGCGTGTTATGTAGCAGGTCAGTACCAGCTGAGCGTGTTATGTAGCAGGATAGCACCAGCTGAGCGTGTTATGTAGCAGGTCAGTACCAGCTGAACGTGCTATGTAGCAGGTCAGCACCAGCTGAGCGTGTTATGTAGCAGGATAGCACCAGCTGAGCGTGTTATGTAGCAGGTCAGTACCAGCTGAACGTGCTATGTAGCAGGTCAGTACCAGCTGAGCGTGTTATGTAGCAGGTCAGTACCAGCTGAGCGTGTTATGTAGCAGGATAGCACCAGCTGAGCGTGTTATGTAGCAGGTCAGTACCAGCTGAACGTGCTATGTAGCAGGTCAGCACCAGCTGAGCGTGTTATGTAGCAGGTCAGTACCAGCTGAGCGTGTTATGTAGCAGGTCAGTACCAGCTGAATGTGTTATGTAGCAGGTCAGTACCAGCTGAGCGTGTTATGTAGCAGGTCAGTACCAGCTGAATGTGTAATGTAGCAGGTCAGTACCAGCTGAGCGTGTTATGTAGCAGGTCAGTACCAGCTGAGCGTGTTATGTAGCAGGTCAGTACCAGCTGAGCGTGTTATGTAGCAGGTCAGTACCAGCTGAACGTGTTATGTAGCAGGTCAGTACCAGCTGAATGTGTTATGTAGCAGGTCAGTACCAGCTGAGCGTGTTATGTAGCAGGTCAGTACCAGCTGAATGTGTTATGTAGCAGGAAAGCACCAGCTGAATGTGTTATGTAGCAGGTCAGTACCAGCTGAGCGTGTTATGTAGCAGGTCAGTACCAGCTGAGCGTGTTATGTAGCAGGTAAGTACCAGCTGAGCGTGTTATGTAGCAGGTCAGTACCAGCTGAGCGTGTTATGTAGCAGGTCAGTACCAGCTGAGCGTGTTATGTAGCAGGTCAGTACCAGCTGAGCGTGTTATGTAGCAGGTCAGTACCAGCTGAGCGTGTTATGTAGCAGGTCAGTACCAGCTGAGCGTGTTATGTAGCAGGTCAGTACCAGCTGAGCGGGTTATGTAGCAGGTCAGTACCAGCTGAATGTGTTATGTAGCAGGTCAGTACCAGCTGAGCGTGTTATGTAGCAGGTCAGTACCAGCTGAATGTGTTATGTACCAGGTCAGTACCAGCTGAATGTGTTATGTAGCAGGTCAGTACCAGCTAAATGTGTTATGTAGCAGGTCAGTACCAGTTGAGCGGGTTATGTAGCAGGTCAGTACCAGCTGAATGTGTTATGTAGGAGGTCAGTACCAGCTGAATGTGTTATGTAGCAGGTCAGTACCAGCTGAGCGTGTTATGTAGCAGGTCAGTACCAGCTGAGCGTGTTATGTAGCAGGTCAGTACCAGCTGAGCGTGTTATGTAGCAGGTCAGTACCAGCTGAATGTGTTATGTAGCAGGTCAGTACCAGCTGAACGTGCTATGTAGCAGGTCAGCACCAGCTGAGCGTGTTATGTAGCAGGATAGCACCAGCTGAGCGTGTTATGTAGCAGGTCAGTACCAGCTGAACGTGCTATGTAGCAGGTCAGCACCAGCTGAGCGTGTTATGTAGCAGGTCAGTACCAGCTGAGCGTGTTATGTAGCAGGTCAGTACCAGCTGAATGTGTTATGTAGCAGGTCAGTACCAGCTGAGCGTGTTATGTAGCAGGTCAGTACCAGCTGAATGTGTAATGTAGCAGGTCAGTACCAGCTGAGCGTGTTATGTAGCAGGTCAGTACCAGCTGAGCGTGTTATGTAGCAGGTCAGTACCAGCTGAGCGTGTTATGTAGCAGGTCAGTACCAGCTGAACGTGTTATGTAGCAGGTCAGTACCAGCTGAATGTGTTATGTAGCAGGTCAGTACCAGCTGAGCGTGTTATGTAGCAGGTCAGTACCAGCTGAATGTGTTATGTAGCAGGATAGCACCAGCTGAATGTGTTATGTAGCAGGTCAGTACCAGCTGAGCGTGTTATGTAGCAGGTCAGTACCAGCTGAGCGTGTTATGTAGCAGGTCAGTACCAGCTGAGCGTGTTATGTAGCAGGTCAGTACCAGCTGAGCGTGTTATGTAGCAGGTCAGTACCAGCTGAGCGTGTTATGTAGCAGGTCAGTACCAGCTGAGCGTGTTATGTAGCAGGTCAGTACCAGCTGAGCGTGTTATGTAGCAGGTCAGTACCAGCTGAGCGTGTTATGTAGCAGGTCAGTACCAGCTGAGCGGGTTATGTAGCAGGTCAGTACCAGCTGAATGTGTTATGTAGCAGGTCAGTACCAGCTGAGCGTGTTATGTAGCAGGTCAGTACCAGCTGAATGTGTTATGTACCAGGTCAGTACCAGCTGAATGTGTTATGTAGCAGGTCAGTACCAGCTAAATGTGTTATGTAGCAGGTCAGTACCAGTTGAGCGGGTTATGTAGCAGGTCAGTACCAGCTGAATGTGTTATGTAGGAGGTCAGTACCAGCTGAATGTGTTATGTAGCAGGTCAGTACCAGCTGAGCGTGTTATGTAGCAGGTCAGTACCAGCTGAGCGTGTTATGTAGCAGGTCAGTACCAGCTGAGCGTGTTATGTAGCAGGTCAGTACCAGCTGAATGTGTTATGTAGCAGGTCAGTACCAGCTGAATGTGTTATGTAGCAGGTCAGTACCAGCTGAATGTGTTATGTAGCAGGTCAGTACCAGCTGAACGTGTTATGTAGCAGGTCAGTACCAGCTGAATGTGTTATGTAGCAGGTCAGTACCAGCTGAATGTGTTATGTAGCAGGTCAGTACCAGCTGAATGTGTTATGTAGCAGGTCAGTACCAGCTGAGCGTGTTATGTAGCAGGTCAGTACCAGCTGAGCGTGTTATGTAGCAGGTCAGTACCAGCTGAGCGTGTTATGTAGCAGGTCAGTACCAGCTGAGCGTGTTATGTAGCAGGTCAGTACCAGCTGAGCGTGTTATGTACCAGGTCAGTACCAGCTGAATGTGTTATGTACCAGGTCAGTACCAGCTGAATGTGTTATGTAGCAGGTCAGTACCAGCTGAACGTGTTATGTAGCAGGTCAGTACCAGCTGAATGTGTTATGTAGCAGGATAGCACCAGCTGAGCGTGTTATGTAGCAGGTCAGAGGGCAACCGGCCCAACTGACATCACCACACTGATACTGAATGCATAAACTTTCAGCACTATGATCGGAACTTGCTCACAACTGATGTAAAGATGTGATAATTACCATTTATTCATTGTCGGCGGTAATAAAAGCGTTAAGAGCAGTGACTTAAAGAGGCATCCCTAGTTTACCGAGTAACAGCGGTGAGATCTTCAAATACCATACTTGTTATATCAAGACCGGTGAGAGACCATCCCGTGTGTTCGTTTCGTTATACACTCGTACCTGGGTAATTACCAACCAATGATGACATCGGTGAAGCACATAATCAGGGGATTGGTGCCCTGAATCCTTGGGTCTAAGGAAGCCTGTGTATGAGAGTGTTGACTTGGTGGCCTAAATCCTCGGGTCTAAGGAAGCCTGTGTATGAGAGTGTTGACTTGACCCTGACCATACCAACTGACGTGATGAAATAGAAACCTTCTTGAAATCAGCCCAACTTACTCATGAAGCTGTGAATATATTACTAACTGTGACATGTGCTTGATAGGAATTCAATTCAATCATTTATTCAGTAGGAATATCTTCTGCCCACGAACACAATTAACACAGGAAATGACTTTTAGAGTTGCTAGTGGTAACACAAACGATAATATCGAAATATCCAGCCGCCGTCTGAAAGAGAGTTTGAGATGAGTATTAAATGACTTAAAATAACATTCAAAGGTTGCAGATCATTATTCATTAATGTACATGGATATTTTTCAGACTATTCAACAAGTAAATCTGTATATACTGGAAATGTATAAAGAAAGCGAAATTCGTTCTCTTATAACTTTTATTTACATGTCTTGCAATTACGACGGAATTGATAATGCGTACCAACCACTGCTGTGTCCTGCGAGCAAATTGTTTAGGGGCTTGACACCATCACTATTACTTCAACTTTGAATATAGGTTTTTAATTTGAAACTAAACACTCAAAAGTAAGTGGAATTTCTGACTTCTTTGATTGAGGGGAAGAATGAAGACATTTCTTTTAGGGGTAAACAACTTCTTGTTTTACGTCGACATACATTTAATGATGCTGTCCTCACTTCTATGTGTCTACAATGTACGTCGTGACGTCGCCTACACACTTGTAGAATAAGAAGTTTAATCATATCATTCAGTAAGTCCTCTCCCATGACTGTGTAAACTATATGAGACTACGTAGATCCTTATTCAGCAAGTCTAGATAAACTGAATACACAATGTACTCATAAGAATGAAGGTACAGTAATTACAATAAGTCCATAAATTAAATTTTAGTCTTGTCGTCAGTATACGTCTGCCAATAAATGATACAAGACAGTAGCCTGTGATTGGTTGATCTGCCAATAAATGATACAAGACAGTAGCCTCTGATTGGTTGATCTGCCAATAAATGATACAAGACAGTAGCCTCTGGTTGGTTGATCTGCCAATAAATGATACATGACAGTAGCCTCTGATTGGTTGATCTGCCAATAAATGATACACGACAGTAGCCTCTGATTGGTTGATCTGCCAATAAATGATACAAAACAGTAGCCTCTGATTGGTTGATCTGCCAATAAATGATACAAGACAGTAGCCTCTGGTTGGTTGATCTGCCAATAAATGATACATGACAGTAGCCTCTGATTGGTTGATCTGCCAATAAATGATACAAGACAGTAGCCTCTGATTGGTTGATCTGCCAATAAATGATACACGACAGTAGCCTCTGATTGGTTGATCTGCCAATAAATGATACAAGACAGTAGCCTCTGATTGGTTGATCTGCCAATAAATGATACAAGACAGTAGCCTCTGATTGGTTGATCTGCCAATAAATGATACACGACAGTAGCCTCTGATTGGTTGATCTGCCAACACATGATACACGACAGTAGCCTCTGATTGGTTGATCTGCCAATAAATGATACAGGACAGTAGCCTCTGATTGGTTGATCTGCCAATAAATGATACACGACAGTAGCCTCTGATTGGTTGATCTGCCAATAAATGATACAAGACAGTAGCCTCTGATTGGTTGATCTGCCAATAAATGATACACGACAGTAGCCTCTGATTGGTTGATCTGCCAATACATGATACACGACAGTAGCCTCTGATTGGTTGATCTGCCAATAAATGATACAAGACAGTAGCCTCTGATTGGTTGATCTGCCAATAAATGATACACGACAGTAGCCTCTGATTGGTTGATCTGCCAATAAATGATACAAGACAGTAGCCTCTGATTGGTTGATCTGCCAATAAATGATACACGACAGTAGCCTCTGATTGGTTGATCTGCCAATAAATGATACAAGACAGTAGCCTCTGATTGGTTGATCTGCCAATAAATGATACACGACAGTAGCCTCTGATTGGTTGATCTGCCAATAAATGATACACGACAGTAGCCTCTGATTGGTTGATCTGCCAATACATGATACACGACAGTAGCCTCTGATTGGTTGATCTGCCAATAAATGATACACGACAGTAGCCTCTGATTGGTTGATCTGCCAATAAATGATACAGGACAGTAGCCTCTGATTGGTTGATCTGACAATAAATGATACAGGACAGTAGCCTCTGATTGGTTGATCTGCCAATAAATGATACAAGACAGTAGCCTCTGATTGGTTGATCTGCCAATAAATGATACACGACAGTAGCCTCTGATTGGTTGATCTGCCAATACATGATACACGACAGTAGCCTCTGATTGGTTGATCTGCCAATAAATGATACAAGACAGTAGCCTCTGATTGGTTGATCTGCCAATAAATGATACACGACAGTAGCCTCTGATTGGTTGATCTGCCAATAAATGATACAGGACAGTAGCCTCTGATTGGTTGATCTGCCAATAAATGATACACGACAGTAGCCTCTGATTGGTTGATCTGCCAATAAATGATACAAGACAGTAGCCTCTGATTGGTTGATCTGCCAATAAATGACACACGACAGTAGCCTCTGATTGGTTGATCTGCCAATAAATGATACACGACAGTAGCCTCTGATTGGTTGATCTGCCAATACATGATACACGACAGTAGCCTCTGATTGGTTGATCTGCCAATAAATGATACAGGACAGTAGCCTCTGATTGGTTGATCTGCCAATAAATGATACAGGACAGTAGCCTCTGATTGGTTGATCTGCCAATAAATGATACAGGACAGTAGCCTCTGATTGGTTGATCTGCCAATAAATGATACACGACAGTAGCCTCTGATTGGTTGATCTGCCAATACATGATACACGACAGTAGCCTCTGATTGGTTGATCTGCCAATAAATGATACAAGACAGTAGCCTCTGATTGGTTGATCTGCCAATAAATGATACACGACAGTAGCCTCTGATTGGTTGATCTGCCAATAAATGATACAGGACAGTAGCCTCTGATTGGTTGATCTGCCAATAAATGATACAAGACAGTAGCCTCTGATTGGTTGATCTGCCAATAAATGATACACGACAGTAGCCTCTGATTGGTTGATCTGCCAATACATGATACACGACAGTAGCCTCTGATTGGTTGATCTGCCAATAAATGATACAAGACAGTAGCCTCTGATTGGTTGATCTGCCAATACATGATACACGACAGTAGCCTCTGATTGGTTGATCTGCCAATAAATGATACACGACAGTAGCCTCTGATTGGTTGATCTGCCAATAAATGATACACGACAGTAGCCTCTGATTGGTTGATCTGCCAATAAATGATACAAGACAGTAGCCTCTGATTGGTTGATCTGCCAATAAATGATACATGACAGTAGCCTCTGATTGGTTGATCTGCCAATAAATGATACAGGACAGTAGCCTCTGATTGGTTGATCTGCCAATAAATGATACAAGACAGTAGCCTCTGATTGGTTGATCTGCCAATAAATGATACACGACAGTAGCCTCTGATTGGTTGATCTGCCAATACATGATACACGACAGTAGCCTCTGATTGGTTGATCTGCCAATAAATGATACAAGACAGTAGCCTCTGATTGGTTGATCTGCCAATACATGATACACGACAGTAGCCTCTGATTGGTTGATCTGCCAATAAATGATACACGACAGTAGCCTCTGATTGGTTGATCTGCCAATAAATGATACACGACAGTAGCCTCTGATTGGTTGATCTGCCAATAAATGATACATGACAGTAGCCTCTGATTGGTTGATCTGCCAATAAATGATACATGACAGTAGCCTCTGATTGGTTGATCTGCCAATAAATGATACAAGACAGTAGCCTCTGATTGGTTGATCTGCCAATAAATGATACACGACAGTAGCCTCTGATTGGTTGATCTGCCAATAAATGATACAAGACAGTAGCCTCTGATTGGTTGATCTGCCAATAAATGATACACGACAGTAGCCTCTGATTGGTTGATCTGCCAATAAATGATACATGACAGTAGCCTCTGATTGGTTGATCTGCCAATAAATGATACATGACAGTAGCCTCTGATTGGTTGATCTGCCAATAAATGATACACGACAGTAGCCTCTGATTGGTTGATCTGCCAATAAATGATACATGACAGTAGCCTCTGATTGGTTGATCTGCCAATAAATGATACAAGACAGTAGCCTCTGATTGGTTGATCTGCCAATACGTGATACACGACAGTAGCCTCTGATTGGTTGATCTGCCAATACATGATACAAGATAGTAGCCTCTGATTGGTTGATCTGCCAATAAATGATACATGACAGTAGCCTCTGATTGGTTGATCTGCCAATAAATGATACAAGACAGTAGCCTCTGATTGGTTGATCTGCCAATAAATGATACAAGACAGAAGCCTCTTATTGGTTGATCTGCCAATAAATGATACATGACATTAGCCTGTGATTGGTTGATCTGCCAATAAATGATACAAGACAGTAGCCTCTGATTGGTTGATCTGCCAATAAATGATACATGACATTAGCCTCTGATTGGTTGATCTGCCAATAAATGATACAGGACAGTAGCCTCTGATTGGTTGATCTGCCAATAAATGATACAAGACAGTAGCCTCTGATTGGTTGATCTGCCAAAAATGATACATGACAGTAGCCTCTGATTGGTTGATCTGTCAATAAATGATACAAGACAGTAGCCTCTGGTTGGTTGATCTGCCAATAAATGATACAAGACAGTAGCCTCTGATTGGTTGATCTGCCAATAAATGATACAAGACAGTAGCCTCTGATTGGTTGATCTGCCAATAAATGATACAAAACGTTGGCCTCTGATTGGTTGATCTGCCAATAATTGATACACGACAGTAGCCTCTGATTGGTTGATCTGCCAATAAATGATACAAGACAGTAGCCTCTGATTGGTTGATCTGCCAATACATGATACACGACAGTAGCCTCTGATTGGTTGATCTGCCAATAAATGATACAGGACAGTAGCCTCTGATTGGTTGATCTGCCAATAAATGATACAGGACAGTAGCCTCTGATTGGTTGATCTGCCAATAAATGATACAAGACAGTAGCCTCTGATTGGTTGATCTGCCAATAAATGATACACGACAGTAGCCTCTGATTGGTTGATCTGCCAATACATGATACACGACAGTAGCCTCTGATTGGTTGATCTGCCAATAAATGATACAAGACAGTAGCCTCTGATTGGTTGATCTGCCAATAAATGATACACGACAGTAGCCTCTGATTGGTTGATCTGCCAATAAATGATACACGACAGTAGCCTCTGATTGGTTGATCTGCCAATAAATGATACACGACAGTAGCCTCTGATTGGTTGATCTGCCAATAAATGATACAAGACAGTAGCCTCTGATTGGTTGATCTGCCAATAAATGATACATGACAGTAGCCTCTGATTGGTTGATCTGCCAATAAATGATACAGGACAGTAGCCTCTGATTGGTTGATCTGCCAATAAATGATACAGGACAGTAGCCTCTGATTGGTTGATCTGCCAATAAATGATACAGGACAGTAGCCTCTGATTGGTTGATCTGCCAATAAATGATACAGGACAGTAGCCTCTGATTGGTTGATCTGCCAATAAATGATACAAGACAGTAGCCTCTGATTGGTTGATCTGCCAATAAATGATACACGACAGTAGCCTCTGATTGGTTGATCTGCCAATACATGATACACGACAGTAGCCTCTGATTGGTTGATCTGCCAATAAATGATACAAGACAGTAGCCTCTGATTGGTTGATCTGCCAATACATGATACACGACAGTAGCCTCTGATTGGTTGATCTGCCAATAAATGATACACGACAGTAGCCTCTGATTGGTTGATCTGCCAATAAATGATACACGACAGTAGCCTCTGATTGGTTGATCTGCCAATAAATGATACATGACAGTAGCCTCTGATTGGTTGATCTGCCAATAAATGATACATGACAGTAGCCTCTGATTGGTTGATCTGCCAATAAATGATACAAGACAGTAGCCTCTGATTGGTTGATCTGCCAATAAATGATACACGACAGTAGCCTCTGATTGGTTGATCTGCCAATAAATGATACAAGACAGTAGCCTCTGATTGGTTGATCTGCCAATAAATGATACACGACAGTAGCCTCTGATTGGTTGATCTGCCAATAAATGATACACGACAGTAGCCTCTGATTGGTTGATCTGCCAATAAATGATACATGACAGTAGCCTCTGATTGGTTGATCTGCCAATAAATGATACAAGACAGTAGCCTCTGATTGGTTGATCTGCCAATACGTGATACACGACAGTAGCCTCTGATTGGTTGATCTGCCAATACATGATACAAGATAGTAGCCTCTGATTGGTTGATCTGCCAATAAATGATACATGACAGTAGCCTCTGATTGGTTGATCTGCCAATAAATGATACAAGACAGTAGCCTCTGATTGGTTGATCTGCCAATAAATGATACAAGACAGTAGCCTCTTATTGGTTGATCTGCCAATAAATGATACATGACATTAGCCTGTGATTGGTTGATCTGCCAATAAATGATACAAGACAGTAGCCTCTGATTGGTTGATCTGCCAATAAATGATACATGACATTAGCCTCTGATTGGTTGATCTGCCAATAAATGATACAGGACAGTAGCCTCTGATTGGTTGATCTGCCAATAAATGATACAAGACAGTAGCCTCTGATTGGTTGATCTGCCAATAAATGATACATGACAGTAGCCTCTGATTGGTTGATCTGTCAATAAATGATACAAGACAGTAGCCTCTGGTTGGTTGATCTGCCAATAAATGATACAAGACAGTAGCCTCTGATTGGTTGATCTGCCAATAAATGATACAAGACAGTAGCCTCTGATTGGTTGATCTGCCAATAAATGATACAAAACGTTGGCCTCTGATTGGTTGATCTGCCAATAATTGATACACGACAGTAGCCTCTGATTGGTTGATCTGCCAATAAATGATACAAGACAGTAGCCTCTGATTGGTTGATCTGCCAATACATGATACACGACAGTAGCCTCTGATTGGTTGATCTGCCAATAAATGATACAAGACAGTAGCCTCTGATTGGTTGATCTGCCAATAAATGATACAGGACAGTAGCCTCTGATTGGTTGATCTGCCAATAAATGATACACGACAGTAGCCTCTGATTGGTTAATCTGCCAATAAATGATACAAGACAGTAGCCTCTGATTGGTTGATCTGCCAATAATTGATACACGACAGTAGCCTCTGATTGGTTGATCTGCCAATAAATGATACAAGACAGTAGCCTCTGATTGGTTGATCTGCCAATACATGATACACGACAGTAGCCTCTGATTGGTTGATCTGCCAATAAATGATACACGACAGTAGCCTCTGATTGGTTGATCTGCCAATAAATGATACAAGACAGTAGCCTCTGATTGGTTGATCTGCCAATAAATGATATAAGACAGTAGACTCTGATTGGTTGATCTGCCAATAAATGATACAAGACAGTAGCCTCTGATTGGTTGATCTGCCAATAAATGATACACGACAGTAGCCTCTGATTGGTTGATCTGCCAATAAATGATACAAGACAGTAGCCTCTGATTGGTTGATCTGCCAATAAATGATACAGGACAGTAGCCTCTGATTGGTTGATCTGCCAATAAATGATACAAGACAGTAGCCTCTGATTGGTTGATCTGCCAATAAATGATACAAGACAGTAGCCTCTGGTTGGTTGATCTGCCAATAAATGATACACGACAGTAGCCTCTGATTGGTTGATCTGCCAATAAATGATACAAGACAGTAGCCTCTGATTGGTTGATCTGCCAATAAATGATACAAGACAGTAGCCTCTGATTGGTTGATCTGCCAATAAATGATACAAGACATTGGCCCCTGATTGGTTGATCTGCCAATAAATGATACAGGACATTGGCCCCTGATTGGTTGATCTGCCAATAAATGATACAAGACAGTAGCCTCTGATTGGTTGATCTGCCAATAAATGATACAAGACAGTAGCCTCTGATTGGTTGATCTGCCAATAGATGATACAAGACAGTAGCCTCTGATTGGTTGATCTGCCAATAAATGATACACGACAATAGCCTCTGATTGGTTGATCTGCCAATAAATGATACAAGACAATGGCCTCTGATTTGTTGATCTGCCAATAAATGATACAAGACATTGGCCTCTGATTGGTTGATCTGCCAGTAAATGATACAAGACATTGACCTCTGATTGGTTGATCTGCCAATAAATGATACACGACAGTAGCCTCTGATTGGTTGATCTGCCAATAAATGATACACGACAATAGCCTCTGATTGGTTGATCTGCCAATAAATGATACACGACAGTAGCCTCTGATTGGTTGATCTGCCAATAAATGATACAAGACAGTAGCCTCTGATTGGTTGATCTGCCAATAATTGATACACGACAGTAGCCTCTGATTGGTTGATCTTCCAATAAATGATACAAGACAGTAGCCTCTGATTGGTTGATCTGCCAATACATGATACACGACAGTAGCCTCTGATTGGTTGATCTGCCAATAAATGATACAAGACAGTAGCCTCTGATTGGTTGATCTGCCAATAAATGATACAGGACAGTAGCCTCTGATTGGTTGATCTGCCAATAAATGATACACGACAGTAGCCTCTGATTGGTTGATCTGCCAATAAATGATACAAGACAGTAGCCTCTGATTGGTTGATCTGCCAATAATTGATACACGACAGTAGCCTCTGATTGGTTGATCTGCCAATAAATGATACAAGACAGTAGCCTCTGATTGGTTGATCTGCCAATACATGATACACGACAGTAGCCTCTGATTGGTTGATCTGCCAATAAATGATACACGACAGTAGCCTCTGATTGGTTGATCTGCCAATAAATGATACAAGACAGTAGCCTCTGATTGGTTGATCTGCCAATAAATGATATAAGACAGTAGCCTCTGATTGGTTGATCTGCCAATAAATGATACAAGACAGTAGCCTCTGATTGGTTGATCTGCCAATAAATGATACACGACAGTAGCCTCTGGTTGGTTGATCTGCCAATAAATGATACACGACAGTAGCCTCTGATTGGTTGATCTGCCAATAAATGATACAAGACAGTAGCCTCTGATTGGTTGATCTGTCAATAAATGATACAAGACAGTAGCCTCTGATTGGTTGATCTGCCAATAAATGATACAAGACATTGGCCCCTGATTGGTTGATCTGCCAATAAATGATACAGGACATTGGCCCCTGATTGGTTGATCTGCCAATAAATGATACAAGACAGTAGCCTCTGATTGGTTGATCTGCCAATAAATGATACACGACAGTAGCCTCTGATTGGTTGATCTGCCAATAAATGATACAAGACAGTAGCCTCTGATTGGTTGATCTGCCAATAAATGATACAAGACAGTAGCCTCTGATTGGTTGATCTGCCAATAAATGATACACGACAATAGCCTCTGATTGGTTGATCTGCCAATAAATGATACAAGACAATGGCCTCTGATTGGTTGATCTGCCAATAAATGATACAAGACATTGGCCTCTGATTGGTTGATCTGCCAGTAAATGATACAAGACATTGACCTCTGATTGATTGATCTGCCAATAAATGATACACGACAGTAGCCTCTGATTGGTTGATCTGCCAATAAATGATACACGACAATAGCCTCTGATTGGTTGATCTGCCAATAAATGATACACGACAGTAGCCTCTGATTGGTTGATCTGCCAATAAATGATACAAGACAGTAGCCTCTGATTGGTTGATCTGCCAATAAATGACACACGACAGTAGCCTCTGATTGGTTGATCTGCCAATAAATGATACAAGACAGTAGCCTCTGATTGGTTGATCTGCCAATAAATGATACAAGACAGTAGCCTCTGATTGGTTGATCTGCCAATAAATGATACAAGACATTGGCCTCTGATTGGTTGATCTAGTGTTATTGATTTAGTTATCACTAATGCTGATATCACAAAGGAGGAAATAACCCAGGCAATTAAACGGCTAAAAAGGAACAAAGCTGCTGGCCTGGATTTGGTTGAAAATGATTACTTGATTGATTTGATTGATATTTTACTCCCATTTCTAGAACAATACTTCAATTTGATTTTAGCATCGGGAAGACTTCCGGAATCATGGCTAAATGGCATCATTAAACCAATTTATAAGGGCAAAGGTGATCGTATGGATCCAAATTCTTATCGCCCTATTACAATCTTAAGCTGTTTTGGTAAGTTATTCACAAGCATTATGAACACCAGATTAACAAACTTTCTCGAAGAAAATAATATTATCAACTCTGCTCAAGCTGGTTTTCGTAAAGGGTTTTCAACTAATGATAATATTTTTGTATTGCATATGCTTAATCAAACTCTCAAGAAGTTTAAGAAGAAATTGTACTGCGTTTTCATTGATTTCACTAAAGCATTTGATACTGTTTGGAGAGCCGGGCTTTGGTTTAAACTTATACAAAATGGAATTAAAGGAAGGTTTCTCCAACTCGTCCAAAGTATGTACCAACAAATTAAATCTGCCGTTTCGTTTGACAATGTAATATCAGACTTTTTTTCGTGTGACTCTGGCGTACGCCAGGGAGAAAATCTTTCTCCTATGCTGTTTTCTATATTTATTAATGACCTTGATGACTTTTTAGCAAACAAGGGCTCTACAGGACTAAGTATTAATTCGATCACAAGTGAAAATCTATCTTTTATAGTTAAGTTTATATCGCTTCTCTATGCTGATGACACAGTCCTACTAAATGATAATCCAGCTGACCTACAAAAATCATTAAACAATTTCTACGAATATTGCAAGAAATGGAAACTTAATATCAACATTTCGAAAACGAAAATTGTCATATTTGGAAGTGGCCCTTCAAAAAGAACAAAATGTTCATTTACGCTCGGAGATAAATATATTGACATAGTTGACGATTATACGTATCTGGGTATTATGTTTCATAGAAATAGACGGCTTGTAAGAGCCATAAATAAATTAACGGGAAGTGCAACAAAAGCTATGTTCGCATTACTCAAGAAAGCTCGAAATCTGAATATACCACTGGATTGTCTTTTAACTGCTTTTGATATTATGATAGTTCCTATTATGCTTTACGGATGTGAGGTGTGGGGTCATGAAAAGTTACTCCATGTTGAAAAAGTTCATTTGAAATTTCTTAAGTTGGCAGCCGGCCTTAGAATAACGACACCTACATTTATGCTGTACGGGGAATTTGGAAGGTTTCCATTGTATATAACTATTTACAAAAGAATGATATCTTTTTGGCACAAATTAGCTTGCTGTACTTCAAACCGCAAGTTATCCCAGGTTATGTATTCATTTATGTTACTGAACTTAACAGAATCACTCCAGATATATCCTTGGTTATCTTCTATAAAATGCATTCTCGATAATTGTGGCATTTCGTATGTTTTTGAAAACCCATCATGTTGCTCAACGTCATGGCTTGTTTCAATGGTAAATACAACTTTAAGAGACCAATTCAATCAATCATGGACAGCTGAGATAAACACAAGCTCAAAGGGGTTTTACTACAAACTATATAAATACGAACACACTTTTGAAGAATACCTTTATTTAGATAAATCAATATACATGCCTCTTTTAAGATTCAGAGTTAACAATCATAAACTGCCAATTGAAACAGGCCGATGGCGAGCAATACCTAGAGCTGAACGTGTATGCAATCTCTGTAACTCGCCCGCTGTTGGTGACGAGTTTCACTACCTTCTGAGGTGTGAGGCTCTCCACCACCAGCGGGTACAGCTCATAAATCAATATTATTATACTTGGCCAAATCTATTTAAATTTAAGAAGTTAATGGCTTCTAAGAATACCAAGGAGTTGAAAAGATTATCAAAATTTATAAATATTATTTTAAAGTAATCAGCAATGTGTATAACATAACTACATGTATATGATTGTCTCTTAAAAATAACACACTGTTTATCACAATTATTGTTTATATGTTCCTTCTGTCCATCTTGGAATATTTGTATAAATTTTCTTTGAATTGTAAAGCTCATGTACCACCGTTGGTGGCGATTCTGAGAAATAAAGAATTTGAATTTGACTAGAAATGACTCAAATGTAATAGATAGAAGTCATGTGCTTGACCTGCAGATGTCAGATCACTTTTGGGTTCATATGGACATGTGTTTTTCTAAACCGAAGCCAAAAGAAATGGAAAAAGCGTGTCGTAATTTTAAGGGAATTTCAAGGCAAAAATTTAAAGACGACATACGATCTTCTCAACTCTTCACAAATCCACCTGAAGATATCAATGAACTTACTGACTTGTTCAACTCCACACTGTCAGATCTTTTGGATATACACGCACCAATTGAAAGAAGAAAGGTAGTAAAAAAGCATCAAAATCTCTGGTATTCTGATGAAGTCCGCCAGGCTAAAATCAAAAAGCGTAAGGCAGAAAGACGATGGAGAAAGACAAGATTGGAGATTGACAGACAGATTTTCAATTCAGTAAAATGTGAAGTTACCACACTTTTGAAGAGATTGAAATCTGAATATATCAACCAACTCGTTGTATCCCAATCGCAGAATCCAAAAGCGCTTTTCTCTACAATGTCTTCACTGATGGGTAAATCTGCAGAAGCAATTCTTCCAGATTTAGAAAACGCTGATGAAACTCCTCAACTGTTTAATCAGTATTTTAACGAGAAGATCTGCAAGATACGGAGTTCTCTCGGTGTGACTGATTCAATCCACTTGCCCCAAACAGATAACACTCTAGTGACCATGGACGAATTCACTCCATTTCACTCTGGTGAAATTTTGAAGTTGATCAACAGCTCGAAACCAACATCCTGTGAGCTTGACCCCGTACCTACCAAGCTATTACTAGAATTACTTGACTGTCTGCTGCCAGTTATCACAGACATTGTAAACTTGAGTTTGGCCTCTGGGCAAGTCCCAAACTGCCTGAAATCTGCTGTCATTAAGCCGATGATTAAAAAGCCAACCCTCGACCGCAACAAACTCCAAAGTTACCGTCCGGTATCAAATCTGACATTTTTGTCCAAAGTCCTAGAGAAAGCTGTGAAAGAAAGATTCCTGAATCATCTTGAAACTCAAGGCCTACTTGATATGCATCAGTCGGCATACAGAAGTGGTTTCAGCACAGAGACAGCCCTCAATAAAGTCCTGAATGATCTGAGGACAAGCGTGGACCAAGGAAATGTAGCTCTTTTGTTGTTGTTAGATCTTTCAGCGGCATTTGACACTGTCGACCATGCAATGCTAAAAGACCGACTTCATACTGAATACGGCCTGAACGGCGTTGCTTTGGATTGGTTCTGTTCGTATCTGAGCAACAGATATCAGAGAGTTAGTATTAATGATACGTCATCTGACAACACTATACTGACTTGTGGGGTACCCCAAGGATCAGTACTGGGCCCCCTACTGTTTACCCTTTACAGCAAGCCTGTCTCTCGAGTCATAAGTAATAGTGACATTAATGATCACTTCTACGCTTATGACACGCAGTTGTACAACAGCTTTGCCCTTGATGACCATTCACAGAAGGCAGGATTAACTGCTATGCAAGACTGCACAACTGAAGTCGGCTGCTGGATGAACGCAAACATGTTGAAATTAAACAGTGATAAGACGGAAGCTTTGCTCATAGGACCCGAAAGAAGATTGCAAAAGATCAATGCAACTAGTGTCACAGTTGGCACAGAAGACATCAACTTCTCTACAAATGCCAAGAACTTGGGTGTAAAACTCGACTCATCACTCAACATGGAGAAACATATCAATGAGCTTGTCAGAATATGCTATTTTCACCTCCGAAACATGGGTAAGATACGTCATCTTCTCACGGAACAAGCAGCTGCAGCACTTGCACGATCTATGATCCTCTCCAGGATCGACTATTGTAATAGTCTGCTCGCTGGGGCTCCAGCGCGCCAGATCAGAAGACTACAGAACATCCAGAACGCTGCCGCCAGAATTGTCACCCTGTCCAAAAAGTCATGTCACATCACCCCCGTGCTCAAACAACTTCACTGGCTACCGGTCAAGGAACGGATACGTTTCAAGGTCCTCACCCTCACATATCAATGCGTCAATGATTCAGCGCCAGGTTATCTCTGCGATCTAGTCGTAAACTATGTGCCAACAAGAACTCTCCGTTCCAGTGACCAAATGTTACTCAACGTCCCTCACATCAAGCTCAAGACATTTGGGGGAAGATCGTTCGAATACAACGCTGCCACGGAATGGAACTCCCTCCCAATTGACTTGAAAATAAGCCCAACTCTCACACAGTTCAAAAAGAATCTGAAGACATACCTGTTCAACAACGAACAATGATCTCTGAACTCTGTTAGCGCTTTGAGCACATCTAATGTGGAATCTAGCGCAATATAAGACTTCATATTATTATTATTATTATGATCTGCCAATAAATGATACACGACAGTAGCCTCTGATTGGTTGATCTGCCAATAAATGATACAAGACATTGGCCTCTGATTGGTTGATCTGCCAATAAATGATACACGACAGTAGCCTCTGATTGGTTGATCTGCCAATAAATGATACACGACAGTAGCCTCTGATTGGTTGGTCTGTTTGCCCTTTGCCCTCACACTGTTGATCAGTCGTTTCGGAAATCGAAACTCGTCGTTATAGTTCCGTGGACGGTGTCAGACATCGCCCCCTCAAAAGTTAGACTAAAATGTAGTTAAAATTACTGTACCTTCATCTTTATGATTATATATTGTTCATTACTCAGACTCAGACTCAGACTCAGACTCAGACTCAGACTCAGACTCAGACTCAGACTCAGACTCTTTATTACGTAGATGATGGCCTGTGAGGCCTATAGTACAATAAGACATATACATGTTTTAGGTTGTTATACAAGCGCAATATTTGCATTCCGAACATTGAACATTTTTGTCACATAAAGTGCTAAGTTGTTAATACTAATATTATCATGGCTGGACAGTAGTTGACTGAACTTAAATTTAGTTGGATATATGTGATAATAAAGTGGTATAAACTTGTCCCTTAACAGTGTGTATAATGGACAAATTGATAAAGTATGGTATTCATCTTCAAGACCATCCCCACAAAATGAGCACATTGCCTCGATTATTGTACTCGAAATAGAGCGACTATGTGATACTATTTTTAGTTCGGGAGAAGAACATCGAAATTTAGAGAGGGAACGACGCAGTTTGGGTGATTTTATTTGATTTAAATATGGCTCCATTCGAGGGGTGGTCTTAAAGTCACAGTAGGATTGTAGAATTGGAGATTCATGCACACGAGCGGACAAGTCTTGCATCCACACATCTTTCCTTCTCGATTTAAATATACTAATAAATTGTTTTACATCGCCAACATCTTGAGCTTGCCAAACATATGCAAAACCACACGACAATAGTAAAAACATTTCAACACTACCACTTCCATGTTCAGTTCACCTAGACTTGCTTAATATGGATCCAGACTGTATTTAAGGCTGTTCTGTTTTACACAGCCATGGGGGAGGACTGCTCAGAGCTGACAGAGCAATTGGGATATCATCGGATGCCTTTTCGAAATTGTAAATGCACTTTTAGATACAATGTCAGACATTGCGTCATTTGCCAGAGGAGATATCTTTTAGGCTCTTTTTTATTTTTTAGCAAATTTCTGAAAAGGGACCCATATATATATATATCAATTCTGTTACAACTATAATGGCGGTTTGGCACAGCTTTTCAGAATAAGAAAGTTTATGTGCACAATCAATAGGGACTGATGATCACAACTTGATTTGTCGAACCATGGAGATTGTATGAATATGTACATCACATACCACATATCTGTCTCCCAATCATTTTGTTCAACCGGATTTTCTGAGAGAGTAACCGGGAGCACTTTGAGATAGAAATATAATAATAACAATAATAATCATTCATTCGTTTATATAGCGCAGAACTTCACACAAGGTGCTCTTTGCGCCCATGTACGTACTTTCTTCCTATAACTCCATTGATGACCGCTGAATGGTCTGTAGCTTTATAAGCCTTCATTCAATTGGTTACACATTTTAAAATAATTTTATTTTCATAGAATAAACACATCGTTTTGACTTCATAGATTTCGATTTCCCATTACAATAATTAATAAATTGAGATTCATACCGATCTATGAGCAACCTGCGTAAAACCCACATGGGAATATCGAACACTGGAATTAGAAATCTTAATAATTATATTCCTAATCTAATGTCAATTATTAACAATCTGAGAGATCAATATTGAAAAAACCAATACATTGTTCAACAAAAGTCTGTCTCTAAGTCACGATGGAGCAATAACTGTTACCAAAGTAAAGACGAAGAGTACCGTTACAGTTCATTGCAGTCTTTTCTGAAACTCTTCAAACTTGATTATGGATTTAAGTGTTGATTATATCGATGGTTTGTCGACCAAAGAAACAAATGGTAACAAATAATCTTGATCACTTGACCGACGCGTCTGATCCCCTCCTCCTCCTCCTCCCTCCTTCCTCCTCCTCCTCCCTCCTCCATCCCCCTCCTCCCCCCTCCTCCCCCCCTCCTCCTCCTCCCCCTTCTCCCCCCCACTCCTCCTCCTCCTCCCCCCTCTTCCTCCTCCCCTCCTCCCACTTCTCCTCCTTCCCCTCCTCCCCTCCTCCTCCCCCCTCCTCCTCCTCCTCCTCCTCCCCCTCCTCCTCCCCTTCCCCTCCCTTTCCCCCCTCCTCCCCCTCCCCCCTCCTCCCCTCCTCCCCATCCCCCTCCTCCCCTCCTCCCACTTCTCCTCCTCCCCCTCCTCCCCTCCTCCTCCTCCTCCTCCTCCTCCCCCTTCTCCTCCTCCCCCTCCTCCCCCTCCCCCCTCCTCCCCTCCTCCCCATCCCCCTCCTCCCCTCCCCCCTCCTCCCCCCCCTCCCCCTTCTCCTCCTCCCCCTCCTCCCCTCCTCCTCCTCCTCCTCCCTCTCCTCCTCCCCCCTCCTCCCTCCCCTCCTCCTTCCCCTCCTCCTGCCCCTCCTCCTCCTCCTCCTCCCCCTCCTCCTCCCCCCTCCTCCCCTCCCCCTCCTCTTCCTGATCGGATAGATATTATATTATAGCACAAACAATACCACAATCTAACCCATTCAGCAAGAATTATCAGATAGATATTATATTATAGCACAAACAATATCACAATCTAACCCAATCAGCAAGAATGATTCAATAATACTGACATCAATCATTTAAGACTCCAGTCTCAATTTGAAATTTCTACCTCGGAATAATCACCTAATGGATTCCTCGTAAACATTATCTAATTTACCATTGAAATAAACAAACGCCATGAGGTTATCCTGTTTATAACAGATCGACTTGGCTTTGTTTATTGCAATGGTAGTTTGACAATGCGATAAAGCGATCAATTATCAGTATACACGACATTCAATTACTTTATCTTTAGAACAATTTATTTGTTTTGGAAAATTCATGTGAAACTATTTTAGATTAGAACAATGACGTACAGTTACATTTAAATATAAGTCCTTGGTTAGTGAGCGAATTTAAAATGTAATGCAAATATTATTTCACTCAACAATATCGGACACCAATTACAATCAGACATTAGCTGAATATAATAAAATAATGTTATTGACGTAGGTATTTATAAAAAAAAGATTACATTTATATGTTAATATAGCCACCATTTAATTCAACACGAATGATTAATGTTGTTAAGTGTATATTAAACCATCATGATGTTGAAACCAGCTGACACAAGGTTAGTTCCTACCCGACGTCACGACGACCATTGATAAAATATGTCTGTAATCGCATATATTGTAGAATAAGTCATAATTCACGAACATTATAAAATCTTGTAAAGTTCAAAGTTTGTATGAATGTTTTAACATTGTGAATGGTTTTTATACGGACCGATCGGAAAAAAGGACGTAACATAATATCCCGATAAAGTAGTGATGTAAACACTGACCATTGAAACTCCTTACTGTCGACAATAGCGACAGACAGACAGACAGACAGACAGACAGACAGATAGACAGACAGACAGACAGGAACTCATCTCCTCACCTCACAGGTGAACACGAGGAAACATACAGGTCTAGTCTGCTACAGTAAAAGAGTGAAGAACCTACAGAGACCTGGGAGAGACTTAAAAAACCTTTAAAACTAATAATAAAATATTCAGAACACCAAGAACAAGAACACATATTAAAAAGAGCTAAGCTATTATAAGAGAGCTGTATGAGTACAACTAGGTTGTGGTGGTTGTAATGGTAAACGTTGTCTATGTCAGAGTGATAGTGTCACTTCAATTAGGTGCTGAGTGTGGTAACTTCATGACTGCATCAATAGTCAGTACATAAATGATATGCACAGAGGACGCTGGTTAATAGATCAACATCGATCAGCGCTCAAACCCACACACCCTCAAACCCACACACCCTCAAACCCACACACCCTCACACCCTCACACCCACACACTCTCGCTGTACTTTAAGTGACACTTAGCTAGTCTAGATTTAGTATGATAAGCAAGTCTAGATTTAGGTTTAAATTCCCATTTCTCCTTGGTTCCTTTCCAATATTTAATAAATAAATAAATATATAAGTAAAAAAAAATAACCTTAAAATGTAAATTGAAAATATAGAGGATATTTTATTAGGTATTCTAAACCTTTATGTAAAAAAGGAATGTGCATAGTGTTTTGTAAGAATTTAATCGTTTACAATATTCAAAACACATATAGCCTTACAAATCTTGAACTTGTCCATAGAAAGTTTAATATTTTCATTAAACTTTAAACATTTGAGAAGCAAATATATATATATATATATATATATATATATATATATATATATATATATATATATATATATATAAATATATTTGCTTCTCAATATATATATATATATATATATATATATATATATATATATATATATATATATATATATATATATATATATATATATATATATATATATATATATATATATATATATACATACATACATATATATACATACATACATATATATATAAATATATTTGCTTCTCGATTGCTTAAAGTTATATATATATAAGATATATATATATATATATATATATATATTACTGAATGGTAAAGTTTGAGTATGCATACAACAGATAACTAATACTTTCTGATAGCTTTCATCGCCTCGTCTCCCAATGTTGAAAATGTCATTCAGCAACTGATATTTCTCCCACACCATGTATGGAAATTACTCCCGTTACAAACAACCGGAGCCCCAACTCCTTAGGGACCATACATCCAATCTACACAAACAGGAAGAGAAGATTGGGTAACACTTCCATACTCCTCTCTCTCGTAATGTGGATATAACGCCTATCTAGGTTAACAGAGTTCAGGACCACACTGATGCAAGTCGACTTCTGTCCATGGTGTAAGTACTGAAGGACCCCACGGCGGACCCGGACATGTTAAGAGGGTGTCGGGGGCAACGCTGTATGTCAAGTTAACGCAAAACAACGTAAAACAACCCCCCCCCCCCCCCCCCCCCCCCCCCAACAAATCCCGTGGTCTATTTCTTACTTTGCCCTTGAATTCATAACGTCAGAGCATGATTTCACTTTGCCAATAGCTTAAGCATGAGAATTGGATAAAGTGTGAAAGATGTCAGATTTTTGGGAATTGCCACATTTTCTCAGAGGAATAGGAGGATGATTATGCTTCATATATGTTCAAGCATTATATCTGTTTTGTTTTATGAACATATATGTTGTATTTCGTCACATGAATCTTCAAAGGGTACTATGTTCACCGCCGTTCATTATTACAACTTTCCATATTTGGATGGTACTTACACAACGAGTATCTATATTGAGATGCTACTTGTATTACAACTATCTATATTGAGATGCTACTTGTATTTCAACTATCTATATTGAGATGCTACTTATATTAATAATAATAACAATAACAACAACACTTTATTGTCCTCATTACAATGAATTCGGAAATTCGATTTGTGCCAGTGGCACGCGGCAGCCACAGTGCAGCGCCAGTTCAAGCGTTGATCTATCCTTATAATGCTGAGCGCCACGAAAGGAAGCACATCTCTTTTAACGTCTTTTGGTATGACGCGGCCGGGAATCGAACCCCGACCTACCAGGTGAAGAGCAGACACTCTACCAATTGAGCCACACGCTATATATCGGGATACTAATTGTATTATAACTATCTATATTGAGATGTTATTGTATTACAACCATCTATATCGGGATGCTACATATATTGGGTGGCTACTATTGACACTATCTGTATTGAGATGCTACATCTATTAAAACTATCTACATAGAAATGGTGCTTTTAGCAGACAGTGTGTCACCTGGACTAGCTAGCTGTATTAAGGAAACTGTGTCTCACCTGGACTTGCTGTATTGAGGAAACTGTGTCTTTGCGAGCACTAAAAACGTTGTATTCAATTTATCACCTGGATAACTGAGAACACGAGAACATACCTTCCATCTGGCAAGCGTGTTCGACTGATGAATTAAATGAATTATACACCAGTAACGTTTACAATTCCTGTATTCAATGAGTGATCGATTCCCTTTGATGATTTAAACAACTCATAATCTGACCTTCTCTAGTTCAGTAATTAAGCGTTGGAATATGATCCTAAACAAATCATAAATTTACTTGTTTGAGAATGCGTTACCAAGATGAGAGTTGGTAAACTGCAGGATTGTCTGTGGTGACGTTCAGATACAGACGAGGCTTGAGATTTACAACCGTTATAGGAATGCTTTTCATTAAAACATTATTAAATAATTAAGATTGGTTATTTTGGGGTCACAAAAGCCTTAGTAAGAGTCACATGGCTTGAACTCTAACTACAGTGAAATATTACTTGAAATTAGTTGTAGTTATCTCCCTTCCCGTTTGTGGTTCACCGCTCTATTCAAGAAGGGTCGAGTTATTATTAGATTGTTCACTAGTAATATTATGGAAGATAAAGCGAAGTTTCTGTGACTTTCTAGCGACAGTTTGATTATAAATGTTCACGGAAAGGACTTCCACTCTAGACACTGGAGACTATTTCTATCGGATCCCGCCCTGCGTCAACTGTCAACACTGTGCTCATCGGAATGGACTCATTTCATCGACAACTTCCAAGACTTCTGCTTCTGGTGACAATATAGGCAGTTGCTGCTTTTAGAATATATTTGTGGCCCTAGTGTGTCTCCATGTTCCTTATTAGAACATATGTATTGTAATCAGACTGTGTTTTTCATTACAATTTGAATAATATAAGACTTGTTAGCATTTGTTGGTTTCCTCTGGGGACCTCATGATCAACTTTGCTGATCGTAACACAGCAGCATGTGGAGTACTGAATTGTGACTGGATCTGCTGATCTCTCTAGGACAATAATTGTCAACAGTTCATAAAACACGAAGGTTACCATAGTTACATTTAGCCACAGCCGCTCACGTTTTATCAATTTCACAGACGTGTAATAATTCATTAGTCGGTGTAAATCAGAAAGACAAAAGAAAATGATTGATAAATCTTCACAACCAAACAACCATAAATGGAGTATCTGCTATGTCGCTTCAAATCAGAAAGGACAAGGATGAGTATAATGAAATACACCAACTGTTGGAAGCATGGTTTGTCCGACCGGTAGCACCTGGCGTATACGTGTCAGCTTTATATTTCCTCAACGGTCGGCAACTCAGTTTACAATCATAGAAGGCGATATACATCAGCAGTGATGTTCTTCAGACTGTTGGTACCACAGGAAGTCTGATAACTACACAATTTCAGACTAGTTGGTACCACAGGAAGTCTGGTACCTACACAGCTTCAGACTGTTGGTACCACAGGAAGTCTGGTAACTACACAACTTCAGACTTTTGGTAACACAGGAAGTCTGGTAACTACACAACTTCAGACTGTTGGTACCACAGGAAGTCTGGTAACTATACAACTTCAGACTGTTGGTACCACAGGAAGTCTGGTAACTATACAACTTCAGACTGTTGGTACCACAGAAAGTCTGGTAACTATACAACTTCAGACTGTTGGTACCACAGGAAGTCTGGTAACTACACAACTTCAGACTGTTGGTACCACAGGAAGTCTGGTAAGTACACAACTTCAGACTGTTGGTACCACAGGAAGTCTGGTAACTACACAACTTCAGACTGTTGGTACCACAGGAAGTCTGGTAACTACACATCTTCAGACTGTTGGTACCACAAGAAGTCTGGTAACTACACAGCTTCAGACTAGTTGGTACCACAAGAAGTCTGGTAACTACACAACTTCAGACTGTTGGTACCACAGGAAGTCTGGTAACTACACAACTTCAGACTGTTGGTACCACAGGAAGTCTGGCAACTACACAACTTCAGACTAGTTGGTACCGCAAGAAGTCTGGTAACTACACAACTTCAGACTGTTGGTACCACAAGAAGTCTGGCAACTACACAACTTCAGACTAGTTGGTACCGCAAGAAGTCTGGTAACTACACAACTTCAGACTGTTGGTACCACAGGAAGTCTGGTAACTACACTGGCCGTACCAACAGTCATTTGTAAAGCTGACCTTCACATCAAGGGCACGCTGAGATTCTAACAATGGCCGCTTCACTGGAGTTCACTGGCTTATCACCAAGCTTCATCCAGAACAAAACTTGGCAATAGTGCATTTTCAGTGACAGCCCCAGTCCCTTGGAACTCTATTCCACTCAAACTCCGATGCATCGAGAACGTCTCATCTTTCCGAACACACTTAAACACTTTCTTTTCTCTGAGGTCTATGTTGCCTAGAAGTGTTAGTGCGCCGTTGAACAGCTTGAAGCTGGAAACCAGGCGCGTTAGAAATGCATTATTATCATTATTATCATTATTATCATTATTATCATTATTATCATTATTATCCTGGCAGATTCTGATCGTTCTTGGTAACCTTGACATTGTTTCATAGGGGGGTCACAGGGAAACTCGGACCTATTTGGGAGGTTCAAGAAGCATACCGAAACATCAAGATAGTTTGAATAGATCATCTTCAACTGGCATTCACGTCATTTACATTAACCTCTGACCTTTGCTTTTATTCTCTTAATGTTTATGTGATTATTTAAGAGTGGATTCACTACTGGCACATGCTGTACTTGTTGATGAGTTTTCTGACCTACTTCATCCAGCAGATACCTTGACTGTAACAAGGTATATAACTAATTAATGAAAGGTAGTACACTGTGCGTGATTAGTGGGACCATGCTTCTCCTCTCTGTGGACGTCACGTGTACAATACAGTGTAAGGTGCTGTCTGGCGAGTGTTCTGGTATCATTGCATAGCTTTATCAAGCTGAACAGTATCTGAGTATGTAGGTGCAAGTTCATTGTTAATAAATGTTAACACTTCATGTAAATACGAATGTCAAACAAACTCAACGCTATACACTTTACTTATCTACCTTGATATATGAAGCATGCGTTCGAGCGTGGATATGTGCGCTTTATAAATATGCACTTATTGTCACCTTAAAACTAAGTTACGGCCTGTTCTACTGACCAGATTAAACCGAATAACCGAAGTCAATATTTAGATTTTTCAAGATACCAGTAAAAAAAAAAAAAAGTTCAAGATGATAATTTCAAACTAGACTAGAGAATCGTATAAAGTAACATAACACATGGAGAGCATGTACTTCTATATTCACAATGTCGTTAGATGTGGTTGAACTTTGATGTCTGGATTGAACCGTTAGATGTGGTTGAACTTTGATGTCTGGATTGAACCGTTAGATGTGGTTGAACTCTGATGTCTGGATTGAACCGTTAGATGTGATTGAACTTTGATGTCTGGAATGAACCGTTAGATGTGGTTGAACTCTGATGTCTGGATTGAACCGTAAGATGTGATTGAACTTTGATGTCTGGAATGAACCGTTAGATGTGGTTGAACTCTGATGTCTGGATTGAACCGTTAGATGTGGTTGAACTCTGATGTCTGGATTGAACCGTTAGATGTGGTTGAACTCTGATGTCTGGATTGAACCGTTAGATGTGGTTGAACTCTGATGTCTGGATTGAACCGTTAGATGTGGTTGAACTCTGATGTCTGGATTGAACCGTTAGATGTGGTTGAACTCTGCTGTCTGGATTAAATCGTTAGATGGGATTGAACTCTGATGTCTGGATTGAACCGTTAGATGTGGTTGAACTCTGATGTCTGGATTAAACCGTTAGGTGGGATTGAACTCTGATGTCTGGATTAAACCGTTAGATACGGTTGAACCCCCCTCTCTCCAGCTGTCTAGAGATGTTAGGTTATAATGGTATCTCTCCAGCTGTCTAGAGATGGTAGGTTATAATGGTATCTCTCCAGCTGTCTAGAGATGGTAGGTTATAATGGTATCTCTCCAGCTGTCTAGAGATGGTAGGTTATAATGGTATCTCTCCAGCTGTCTATGATGGTAGGTTATAATGGTATCTCTCCAGCTGTCTAGAGATGTTAGGTTATAATGGTATCTCTCCAGCTGTCTAGAGATGGTAGGTTATAATGGTATCTCTCCAGCTGTCTAGAGATGGTAGGTTATAATGGTATCTCTCCAGCTGTCTAGAGATGTTAGGTTATAATGGTATCTCTCCAGCTGTCTAGAGATGTTAGGTTATAATGGTATCTCTCCAGCTGTCTAGAGATGGTAGGTTATAAAGGTATCTCTCCAGCTGTCTAGAGATGTTAATTAGCCGACTGCAACAGGTGCCCAAATCTACTGAATGTGGACTGTCATCAAACATACAGAACAGTTTAATGTCACTCTGTCTGAAAATAGCTTAATTGCAATGTGTAGGTAATTTAGTAATTTCTCAATTATGTTGTGTGCATGGAGTTCTGCTATATTGGTTGTGTATTTACCTTAATTTGTCTTTATATGATCTTTATCAGATTGTTTATGATACCATCTCTATATGATTAGACATATTCCATTTGATTGTAAGCGCTAATTGCCATGGTTAGTATCATAATAATAATAATAATAATAAGTGCATTTGTTTGTGCGCTGTTTCCATCCAAAATTGGTTGCTCAAAGCGCAGATCAAGTTCCTAAAAGTAGTATTTTGAGAAGAGATGGGTCTTCAGACTTGTCTTGAAGACAGGTAGAGATGGAGAGTTTCTAATATGAAACGGGAGAGAGTTCCAAAGTGAGGGAGCACAGTACGTAAAGGATCTGTGGCCAAATGATTTGAGGTTGACCTTTGGTACAGTCAGTAAGAGTTGATCATTGGATCTCAGAGTCGGGTTTGGTTGTGCTTGTGTATAAGGTCTTGAAGGTACTCTGGTGCGACAGCATGGTAACAGTTGTATGTTACACATAGGACTTTGAAGTCGATCCGAGCTTCAACTGGAAGCCAATGAAGCTTCATCATCAATGGTGTTGTATGTGATGATTTTTCGCACCGGAATATCAACCGAGCAGAGGCATTCTGAAGGAAATGTACTGTCCATGCAGCTACGAGGCTGTACAGAGAGGGGGCGAGTGCAATGTGTATGATGTGCCTTGCCCACAGTGACCGGGTCTCCACCGGGACTCCACCGGGTCTCCACCGGGTCTCCACCGGGACTCGACCGGGTCTCCACCGCGTCTCCACCGGGTCTCCACCGGGACTCCACCGGGACTCCACCGCGTCTCCACCGGGTCTCCAACGGGTCTCCACCGGGACTCCACCGGGTCTCCACCGGGTCTCCACCGGGACTCCACCGGGTCTCCACCGGGTCTCCACCGGGTCTCCACCGGGACTCGACCGGTCCTCCACCGGGACTCCACCGCGTCTCCACCGGGTCTCCACCGGGACTCGACCGCGTCTCCACCGGGTCTCCACCGGGTCTCCACCGGGACTCGACCGCGTCTCCACCGGGTCTCCACCGGGTCTCCACCGGGACACGACCGCGTCTCCACCGGGTCTCCAACGGGTCTCCACCGGGACTCCACCGGGTCTCCACCGGGTCTCCACCGGGACTCGACCGCGTCTCCACCGGGTCTCCACAGCGTCTCCATCGGGACTCCACCGGGTCTCCACCGGGTCTGCACCGGGTCTGCACCGGGTCTGCACCGGGTCTGCACCGGGTCTCCACCGGGTCTCCACCGGGTCTCCACCGGGACTCCACCGGGTCTGCACCGGGTCTGCACCGGGTCTCCACCGGGTCTCCACCGGGACTCGAACCTTGGCATGACCTTACGTGAAAGACAAGCAAGCTGGATTTGTTTTATGTTGAATATATGAGAAGAAGTTAGATTGCACCTAGAGAACAGCTGGTAAATGAATACTGAAGACACCTGTTTAGTCATATCAAAATGTCACATATATCTACAGAACAGAGAGCAAGACAGATCGTAATTAGTTAACACCTGTCATTTGACCAAACTTTATGTCCAAGGATGTTTTCATTATCGCCATGGTTACGGAACGGGAAATACTATTTGTCTCCGTGTCTGCACGGACAAAGGTCCAAGTGAAGTGGTGAATAATAAATGGAATGGGACTGAATGTTATGATAATAGTCTACTCAGTGTTGATATTTCCATTAGTGTGTGTGGGTTGAGAGAGAATGTGCGACAGCCGTCTCGATGTCAGACCGGCGCATGAGTATGAAGTTTCACAAGGGCCATCACGCGTCGTCATGTCTGTCTGTAGTATACACTATACACTGACATACACGTTAGTATATGAAAATGAGTAAGGATTCGGAGTAAGGGTAATCACTGGAAGTAAGGGTAAGCACTGGGAGTAAGGGTAAGCATTAGGAGTAAGGGTAAGCATTAGGGTAAGTGTAAGCATTAGGAATAAGGGTAAGCATTAGGGTAAATGTAAGCATTAGGAATAAGGGTAAGCATTATGAATAAGAGTAAGCATTGGAAATAAGGATAAGCATTAGGAGTAAAGGTAAGCATTACGGGTAAGGGTAAGCATTATGAATAAGGGTAAGCATTATGAATAAGGGTAAGCATTAGGAATAAGGCTAAGCATTAGGAATAAGGCTAAGCACTGGGTGTAAGGGTAAGCATTAGGCATATGGGTAAGCACTGGGAGTAAGGGTAAGCATTAGGAGTAAGGGTAAACATTAGGAATAAGGGTAAGCATTATGAGTAAGGGTAAGCATTATGAGTAAGGGTAAGCATTATGAGTAAGGGTAAGCATTAGGAATAAGGGTAAGCATTATGAGTAAGGGGGGCATTAGGAATAAGAGTAAGCATTAGGAATAAGACTAAGCATTAGGAGTAAGGTCAGGGTTATATTTAAGGGTAAGCATTAGGAGTGAGGGTAAGCATTAGGAGTAAGGTCAGGGTTAGATTTAAGGGTAAGCATTAGGGGTGAGGGTAAGCATTAGGAGTAAGGTCAGGGTTAGATTTAAGGGTAAGCATTAGGAGTAAGGGTAAGCATTAGGAGTAAGGGTAAGCATTAGTAGTGAGGGTAAGCATTAGGAGTAAGGGTAAGCATTAGGAGTAAGGTCAACATTAGGGGTATCGGTAAGCATAAGAAGTAAGGAGAAGGGTAATTTATAACATAATAAGTCTCGTGTCGTGAGGAGAAGTTGCGGACAGATTCTAGATGAATGGAGGAGAAGTTGCGGACAGGTTCTAGATGAATGGAGGAGAAGTTGCGGACAGGTTCTAGATGAATGGAGGAGAAGTTGCGGACAGGTTCTAGATGAATGGAGAAGTTGCGGACAGGTTCTAGATGAATGGAGGAGAAGTTGCGGACAGGTTCTAGATGAATGGAGGAGAAGTTGCGGACAGGTTCTAGATGAATGGAGGAGAAGTTGCGGACAGGTTCTAGATGAATGGAGGAGAAGTTGCGGTCAGGTTCTAGATGAATGGAGGAGAAGTTGCGGACAGGTTCTAGATGAATGGAGGAGAAGTTGCAGACAGGTTCTAGATGAATGGAGGAGAAGTTGCGGACAGGTTCTAGATGAATGGAGGAGAAGTTGCGGACAGGTTCTAGATGAATGGAGGAGAAGTTGCGGACAGGTTCTAGATGAATGGAGGAGAAGTTGCGGACAAGTTCTAGATGATTGGAGGAGAAGTTGCGGACAGGTTCTAGATGAATGGAGGAGAAGTTGCGGACAGGTTCTAGATGAATGGAGGAGAAGTTGCGGTCAGGTTCTAGATGAATGACACTTATTTATAGAGAATCAACTAATGTGTTTTTCTGCGTCATTTTTGTTGCCTCGTCTCGTCTTGTTGACTACGATATAGTTGTATGACTGATTAGCAAAGTTAAAATCTTCCCCGCGATCCCACAATACATTGTGTCGTGTGTGAGGTCTGGACCTTATTATTTTGACGACAATTAGCAGATACAACTCGATATATGAGCAACCTTCACATTTTAATTTCCATATAAATCAGAAACACTTCTTTTTACACTATGGAAACATGACCTTTAGGTCGCGTTTGCTGTATACAGCTGTATAATATATACATTTGAAAATATGGATTCTGGCAGCACAATGGAGTCATTACTGAACCCTAAAATAACCAGCAAACTGTCACATAACCTCTTATAACGATCTCTGTACAAATCGTGATGTTACTAATGGAACTAATGAGCAGATAAGTAGCGCATTGCAACAAAACCAGAGAACCTGTTCTGCTTTCACGTCAAGATCGCGAATCTGAACCAGATACAACGCTTTGTTCACATGTTCTTTGCTATGGAAAATATTCTGTTTATTAATTTTGTTGATAAAGGCGTTAATTTTCAAATTTGAGGTGCCAATAAAATAAAATTAGGCGCTGGATATGTTCGTTTCATTTGATTTGATTCAAAGAATACGTATTTGAAATTACCTCATTTCTTGTGAAAATAATGTATGTATTTAGTATTATCCTGACCACATTAGAAAATATTTAGATATCGGTAAATCATTAAGCACTGAAGCATTCGCCATAAAGGGAAGTTGGTGTTACTGGGCGTTATGAAAAAGTTTCGTGATTGAGTGTGGTGCATATACACACATTTCCAGCATTACAAAAATATGCGTCCACTTGTAGGAGGAGAGTCATCTACGTCAGTACAGACATCATGTCGTGAGGTGATGTCAGCGTTACACCGATCTCCTTTCATCCCCTGTCTGTCAAACTCTTTCATGTTTAAATATAGCCGAGTTGATGCTTCGCGGCACGAAAGCAATGCGGTTAGGTTTTGTCACTGTTGGGAGAGGTTGTGTCACTGTCGAGACGGGTTGTGTCACTGTTGAGACGGTTTGTGCCACCTGGAACCTGTAATTTGGCCAATACGAAATATTCAATCAATAACGGACCATCTGGACCATCTAAATCATCTAAAACATCTTAACAATCTGAACAATCTGAACCATCTGAACAATCTGAAAAATCTGAACAATCAAAACATCTGAGCAATCTGAACTATATGAACAATCTGGACCATCTGAAACGTCTGAACAATCTAAACAATCTAAACATCTGAACAATCTGGACCATCTGAACAATCTGAACAATCTGAACTATCAGAACAATCTGAACTATCTGCACTATCTGAACAATCTAAAACATCTGATCTAACTGAACAATCTGAACAATCTGGACCATCTGAACAATCTGAACTATCAGAACAATCTGAACTATCTGAACTATCAGAACAATCTGAACTATCTGAACTATCAGAACAATCTGAACAATCTGAACTATCAGAACAAGTTGGACCATCTGAACAGTCTGAACAATCAGACCAATCTAAACAATATGAACAATCTGGATCATCGATACATCAAAGACTTGCTAAACTTGTCCAGGGCAAATAAGATGAACTATATCAAAAGCTTCATTCTAAAACTACATATTGTCTCAAAATATTTAGCGCCTTCATTATGTAAAAAAACGATGTGGAAGCATACAGTATTATGCAGCACATGAACATGAACATGTTGGGTTTTTTTTATCAGAGATCTTGTAACACAATTACAACCTCCTGGTTTTATACCCACAACTGAGACCTGAGCCCCAGGGTTCAATGATAAAACATACTCCGTACTCAATTCAACTGTGTGCTCCACCTCACTGAATTTAGCTGAGATCGACTCCAATTTTGAGGCACCATGAAGCTAAGATTTGTTCACGAATCTACGACGAGCGCTTCAGATGAATTATTAAAACACTTATAAATAAGGACAGGTGTATGGATGACAACTTCTTTATTCGAAGGGTGTGGATGACAACTTCTTTATGCGGAGGGTGCACCCTTCGAATAAAGACGTTGTCATCCATACACTTGTCCTTATTTACTTCCAACTTCTAAAATGCCACTCAAATAGGTTAAAACACTTAATTTGAAGCAATGTCCATAGTGTCTGTACAAGAGAGTCGCCTATGTTTCCTGTATAAAGCACCAATAACGTCCGGCAGTCCACACCATGCATAGAACCATAACAGTAGCTAAAGTTACAATATGTACCGGTGGTAATGACATGTCTAGATGTGGTATTCACAATATTAATACCATGCCATTGTTCATGTCGACACCTGAACTGTTATCCCCTCTTTTTCTCTTCCTTGGACATGAAGAAAATAATTAATGATGATGTGATGGTAATCACCGTCATGTTGATGAGGTTTAATGTTGGCCATTCCTCTGTATGAGGAAAACTAATCAGGAGATCCGTACACAACCAACTTGACCAGGAATACTCCCTCAGCCGAGTTAAGTGTACGTCCCACTTGGCCTCCTCCCTCAGCCGAGTTCAGTGTACGCCTCACTAGGCAAGGAATACTCTCTATGCAGAGTTAAGTGTACGCCTCACTAGGCCAGGAATACTCCCTCAGCCGAGTTCAGTGTACGCCTCACTAGGCAAGGAATACTCTCTATGCAGAGTTAAGTGTACGCCTCACTAGGCCAGGAATACTCCCTCAGCCGAGTTCAGTGTACGCCTCACTAGGCAAGGAATACTCTCTATGCAGAGTTAAGTGTACGCCTCACTAGGCCAGGAATACTCCCTCAGCCGAGTTCAGTGTACGCCCCACTAGGCCAGGAATACTCCCTTGGCTGAGTTCAGTGTACGCCCCACTAGGCCAGGAATACTCCCTCAGCTGAGTTCAGTGTACGCCCCACTAGGCCAGGATTACTCCCTTGGCTGAGTTCTGTGTACGCCCCACTTGGCCAGGAATACTCCCTCAGCTGAGTTCAGTGTACGCCCCACTAGGCCAGGAATACTCCCTCAGCTGAGTTCACTGTACGCCCCACTTGGCCAGGAATACTCCCTCAGCTGAGTTCAGTGTACGCCCCACTAGGCCAGGAATACTCCCTCAGCTGAGTTCAGTGTACGCCCCACTAGACCAGGAATACTCCCTTAGCTGAGTTCAGTGTACGCCCCACTTGGCCAGGAATACTCCCTCAGCTGAGTTCAGTGTACGCCCCACTTGGCCAGGAATACTCCCTCAGCTGAGTTCAGTGTACGCCCCACTTGGCCAGGATAACTCCCTCAGCTGAGTTCAGTGTACGCCCCACTAGACCAGGAATACTCCCTTAGCTGAGTTCAGTGTACGCCCCACTTGGCCAGGAATACTCCCTCAGCCGAGCTCAGTGTACGCCTCACTGGGCCAGGAATACTCCCTCAGCTGAGTTCAGTGTACGCCCCACTTGGCCAGGATAACTCCCTCAGCTGAGTTCAGTGTACGCCCCACTAGACCAGGAATACTCCCTTAGCTGAGTTCAGTGTACGCCCCACTAGGCCAGGAATATTCCCTCAGCCGAGTTCAGTGTTCGCCTTACTAGGCCAGGAATATTCCCTCAGCCGAGTTCAGTGTACGCCTCACTGGGCCAGGAATACTCCCTCAGCTGAGTTCACTGTACGCCCCACTTGGCCAGGAATACTCCCTCAGCTGAGTTCTTCGACATAAACAACCTTATTGGAGATAAATTTCACGAACTAAAGAAACGCCACTATACACAAAACAATGTATTTCAATGAACGAGTGATAAATACAACTGAAACAGGGTTACATCAAGTCTTCACACAACAAATAAACTAAATTAGATACATACAGACAGATAGACAGACAGTTCCCCGCTGCTGAGTTCAGTGTCTGTATATACATACATACATACATACATACATGTGTACATACATACATACATACATACATACATACATACATACATACATACATACATACAGACATACATACATACAGACAGACAGACAGTTCCCCGCTGCTAAGATCAATGTCTGTATATACATACTCCGTATGACTAATCTCTCTTCCTGGAGGAAATTAATCAGGCCGATGCGAGGGGATGAGATTGCCAGGAGGAGCACGCCGAGCAGCACTTGTCCAGATAGTTTGCTGCAGATATCAATTACGCTAATGAATAACTCGAAGCCACATCTCCGTGCATGGCACATAACATGCTGTGTAAACACGGACTCCGCGCAGTGTCTGGTGAGAGGAGCCGTTCCGTTCCGCCTCAGTTCCAATAAGCCATGACGTCATTAGCAATCACGCAATAATGCCATTCAGTGTTCTCGTGATTACTTCGCGCTATTTCAATAACCTGGTTTTATTGCACGGATAAGTTTTATTTGGCATATTTCAGAAGACCTATCTCCGATGAAAGTTTCTGACCTTCTAGCGTCTATTATCAACTCGTACTTGCCGGTGGTTGGTGTTGCACTAAGTCTTTCCACGCAAACTATTGCTGTAAACTGGTCAGATATGAGAACCTGAGACAAGTATCGCTCTATGTTGCAGGTATAAGGAGATGAAGTGATGAATCTGACACAAGTATCTCTTTATGTTGCAGGTATAAGAAGATGAAGTGATGAATCTGACACAAGTATCTCTTTATGTTGCAGGTATAAGGAGATGAAGTGATGAATCTGACACAAGTATCTCTTTATGTTGCAGGTATAAGGAGATGAAGTGATGAATCTGACACAATTATCTCTTTATGTTGCAGGTATAAGAAGATGAAATGATGAATCTGACACAAGTATCCCTTTATGTTGCAACTATAAGAAGATGAAGTGATGAATCTGACACAAGTATCTCTTTATGTTGCAGCTATAAGAAGATGAAGTGATGAATCTGACACAAGTATCTCTTTATGTTGCAGGTCTAAGGAGATGAAGTGATGGATCTCCAACCCACCAGGATGATCGCTCGAGAAAACAGGGACCCAAAGGGCGACACTTGACATTGTTGTCGTATCCTGTCATTACGTCACTGCCGGCGCAGGTGAACCCTCAGGATGACCACGGATGTTGCGGGGGTTGTGTTCGGAGGGATATTCGGGGTCATCTTCGTGGTGTCGTGTCTCGCATCAGTCGTCAAGGCCTGCAAGTGAGTTTTACCCTCAGCATATCAGTGTAGGTAGGTTACGGCGAGGAAGATTAGTAACTAGGTAGATTAGAGCGAGGAATATTAGTAACTAGGTAAATTAGAGCGAGGAAGATTAGTAACTGGGTAGATTAGAGCGAGTATCATTAGTAACTAGGTAGATTAGAGCGAGGAAGATTAGTAACTAGGTAGATTAGAGCGAGTATCATTAGTAACTAGGCAGATTAGAGCGAGGAAGATTAGTAACTAGGTAGATTAGAGCGAGGAAGATTAGTAACTAGGTAGATTGGAGAAAGGAAGGTAAGTAAGTAGGTAGATTAAAGCGAGGAAGATTAGTAACTAAGTAGATAAGAGCGAGGAAGATTAGTAACTAGGTAGATTAGAGCGAGGAAGATTAGTAACTAGGTAGATTAGTAACTAGGTAGATTAGTAACTATGAAGATTAGAGCGAAGTGGAATTATTTACTGGGTAGGTTAGAGCGAGGAAGATTAGTAGCTAGGTAATTCAGAGCGAGGAAGATTAGTAACTGGGTAGATTAGAGCGAGGAATATTAGTAGCCAGGTAGATTAGAGCGAGGAAGATTAGTAACTAGATAGTTTAGAGCGAGGAAGATTAGTAACTAGGTAGATTAGAGCGAGGAAGGGAGAGGAGTTCCTGTCCATGGAGACGACGTTTTGTCGGAGAACAAGGGAGTCTTTAACATTTTAGAAGTGTTGCTAAGTTGTTAAGTTGTTAAGTTGTTAAGTTGTTGAAGACCGCCCTCACCTATAAATAGTGGACTTATCCAAAACATGGCAGTAACGTTTTGACTCGAAGTCTCTCTGAACGACCAACATCTGGCTCACTCTTTTTGATATATCTAGTATTCTAGCTAACAGTTTTGGCCAACTTCAGTTCCATTTTTCAGTGAGACAATACAGATTAGAAATGTGTAAACAAATGAATTTTAAATGGCTTCTTTTAAAAGATATTACAATTACAAATTCGAAAAATGATATCTGTTTTTAAAGTTTTGACGTTGGAAGAGTACACATTTCAAAATTAGGAGGGGTGGCCGGTAGCGCCTAAGAAACATAAACACTTCTGGGCAGAGTAGAAGAATGTTGCTAGATGTTATCAGAGACCATTCCATCTGTCCTGCTCAAGTGCTAACGGTGATATATGACAAACAGTCTTGTCATGGTGAAATTATATTCTAGTATTAATAACTTATTTAGCATTCAATGTGATTAAATTCATTAACTTATTGACCGTAACTATATACAGTTCATGATATATTTTAAGATCTATACACACAGCAAAACACGAATTCTAATATTCCGTGATTACATCATATTCTTTGATCAAGTACTGAAGATATATGTTGTGGACAGAGTAATATATATGAAAAACAAATCACGTTCTTTTATATATATTAAACTGAGTATTCGTATAATTAACACATGATAGGCTAGATAACGACTAAAATTTTGTTTATGGAATTTTTATAATTTCTCTACTTTCATCTGTATGGTTATGTGTGTCACATGATGAATTCGCATGTATCTATATACACTTTGAACATCAAATAGTACTGTTCTATTTGTGTCTATAATAGATTGAACTTGAACATGCTTTCCCATACTCACACCTGTTACTGAGATATAATTTTCAATTTTATTTATGCTTCTCAATATTTAAAATCTTTCTTATACGTCGATATCTCTCACAATTATTGAATAATACAGATGTTAACTAAAGAAAATGTAACCTCATTAACCGTGATCATACTAAACATTCACAGTATTTAGGGTCTATCAGATTAGAAAGTCATGCCATGTCGAGATAGTGACACACGACACACACACGTTCCACATAAACACAGATGTTTTAAAGGGTTCTGTTTCACTCTCCCCTACGCTAAAAATGTGATGACCAGGATAAGAATTTACTCCCACGGGAGTAAAAGCGCGGCCTTTAAGTTGTTGTAAATAGAGATATAAAGTAAGAAAAAGGATGCATGATTGGTATTTCTATTGTGGGTATTAGTTCTTTTTCCAATCTAGTTTAACTGAATATAAATAGAATCATTCGAGGTGGTGTTTTTATTAGAAATACGGTACTTAATTGTAACGGGTGTCTAATTTCATTGAAAATTAAGCTTCTCAAACCCCACATTCCACTCTTACAGACAACAAAACACATTGTTACATATAACATAGGGCACGCTGGTGCACTACACGGCCGATTTATTTCAATTCATCATCATCATCATCATCATCATCATCAGCATCATCATCATCATCATTGCCACAATCAGATTTACATATTTACACTTTATACAATATACAAACAGTAAGGATTCAACTCGCACAATGCTGAAGCCCGACACGTAAAACCAGAGATAAACTTTTTAAAGAAAAACTCTGGAACCGTGTCCCCTCAACGATGCAGCAGCATAAACTGGAGGGTTTACAGCTTTCAAACATACAAAACTCCCAATGTATTAAATCAAACACAAATGCAGAACATGTTGTTGAACAGTAAGAAATGTACAACGATTTTAAAATACTGGTTACACAGACACGCAATATTTACCAACAAGTATTATAAAAGGCTCTTCAGACTACAAACAAGCCATACGCTCAGGCGTAGTATTATAACGGCTCTTCAGCCTACAAACAAACCATTCATTCAAGGCGTAGTATTATAACGGCTCTTCAGCCTACAAACAAACCATTCATTCAAGGCGTAGTATTATAACGGCTCTTCAGCCTACAAACAAGCCATTCATTCAAGGCGTAGTATTATAACGGCTCTTCAGCCTACAAACAAACCATTCATTCAAGGCGTAGTATTATAACGGCTCTTCAGCCTACAAACAAACCATTCATTCGAGGCGTAGTATTATAACGGCTCTTCAGCCTACAAACAAGCCATTCATTAAAGGCGTAGTATTATAACGGCTCTTCAGCCTACAAACAAGCCATTCATTCAAGGCGTAGTATTATAACGGCTCTTCAGCCTACAAACAAACCATTCATTCGAGGCGTAGTATTATAACGGCTCTTCAGCCTACAAACAAACCATTCATTCAAGGCGTAGTATTATAACGGCTCTTCAGCCTACAAACAAACCATTCATTCAAGGCGTAGTATTATAACGGCTCTTCAGCCTACAAACAAACCATTCATTCGAGGCGTAGTATTATAACGGCTCTTCAGCCTACAAACAAGCCATTCATTCAAGGCGTAGTATTATAACGGCTCTTCAGCCTACAAACAAGCCATTCATTCAAGGCGTAGTATTATAACGGCTTTTCAGCCTACAAACAAACCATTCATTCGAGGCGTAGTATTATAACGGCTCTTCAGCCTACAAACAAGCCATTCATTCAAGGCGTAGTATTATAACGGCTTTTCAGCCTACAAACAAACCATTCATTCGAGGCGTAGTATTATAACGGCTCTTCAGCCTACAAACAAGCCATTCATTCAAGGCGTAGTATTATAACGGCTCTTCAGCCTACAAACAAGCCATTCATTCGAGGCGTAGTATTATAACGGCTCTTCAGCCTACAAACAAGCCATTCATTCAAGGCGTAGTATTATAACGGCTCTTCAGCCCAGAATACACGTGAGGTTCATCCAGCCTCAACACAACATCAAGCTCAGCTTGGGATATACGTGAAAGTCAGTCTCTGAAATAACGTTGCATTCGTTATCAACACTGTATTATAATGGCTCTTCAGTCAAATTATACAACTTAACATGAAGTACAATTAGCCATAACAGCTATATACTTGTATTTACATGCAGTATTTAACGGCTCTTCAGCACGATGACACACGATGATAGGTGACCAGTATTCTCATGGCTCTTCAGCCGTCACACAGGCAACAAACCTGAAACATACAAAATATAGTCAGTCATACTTATAAAATGTGTTTGTAGACATTCATAAACGTTAATTATGTAACGAACTGGCCGTAGCTGCACGTGAAGCGAGAATGACCTAATACAACTCACACCACCCTTAAATACCATCTATCCACGCCACCTATGAGCGTGGACGACTACCTGTATAGAGTTACATACCCTGGAGAAAGCAATTTAATTCTTAATAATTAATCTAATTCACCCTTTAACCGAAGGAAATATCATATTTCGAGACCTACATCAAGTGAGAATGTTGTCATTTAGGACAACATCGCTGGATGTGACTTATGAATCTACTCACGATTAGTGACAGTGTCATTGTTTTCACTTTCACCGCTGGATGTGACTTATGAATCTACTCACGATTAGTGACAGTGTCATTGTTTTCGGGTGCGTCCTGTCAGTATCAATGAATGAAAAGCGTGCACAAACGACTGACGAGATTTTACGAGACTCTCTATGCAAACCTTCACACACGCGTTCACCGTGAACAACAAATCAATATATATTCATTATACACCTGACGAAACGCTTTTGCATGCGAAACACAACTCAGGGAGTTATTAACGGTTGCTAGGCAACGTGGCCAGGTATGACTTAATTCGTTTATGCTTTTCACACTAATGCTCCATTAACAAGTGTTGTATTGCTATTATTCTATATGTGTTCACCCTTTGTCGTCTATAAGAATAACCTTGACCTGACCATGCACCAGAGCAGTACTTTTATCAGGAGCCATTAAAAAAAGATATCATCAGGTTTTTGAATAATAAATTATCAAAAGATTATTAAAAACTATAAAGCAGAGATGTTCCATAACAATAGTTTTTAGAGGTTTAACAAATCTAGAAGTTGTATTCCACATTGGCCAAGAAGAGAAGAACATCCAACACATAAGCTTTTAATTCGGCTACATAATTCTGCTACCAAATAAATATGAAAGTGGAAAATATTAGAAGGATGTTGTGTTATGACGAATGGAAACTGTTTTAGTGGGCTACAAATGTTAAATGGTTGAACCTGATCCCTCACCACGTGGATATATATATATATGCTGTATATAAATTCGCATTTACTAAACGCGGATGTTACTGATAAACCATTCGTATGAGGAGTAGCAGGTCCCTTCTAAAGATAAAAACGTCTTAATACACACATTCGGCATTGTCATTCGTAAATTATCTTGCTGTGAAGCCAAATGATGGATAGAAAAAAGACCCATGGATACTGATTGCTGAATGAGCGACATGATGGAATTTGTTAGGGATTGTAGTATTCTTTCCACACACATATACAAGGGAGAATGACTACCAAGACTCTAAAAAGTGCGTCTGGTGTTTTGTTACAAAACAGTGACCTATATAGATGCTGCTGTGTTCGGGGTAGAAGTGTAAAACGTTTCCTGCAGTCAGATTAAAAGAAGACTGTAACCAATATCGTGCACTCTCAATGGTGTAACCCAAGAATACTGGCTCTTTTCTTCGGCCATCTTCTAAAGTGCCTACTAAAACAACATGGTCTTTGTTTGCGCAACATGGTCTTTGTTGTTCTTCTTTGTATATTGTACCTTTTTAATTCTTATATTTTACATGAATATTTGACTCGTATGTTGACAGAGACCGACGGAAGATCAAGGAGCGCATAGCGACCCGACAAGCGGTACCGTGCGTGGTGACCACCTCTACCTCGGCGGAATCCATGGAGCGGCCGCGAAGCGCCTCGCACTGCAGGGACCTAAGCTCGCCGGAAATCTTCAACTACAGGCGCAGCTCGTACGGGTCTGGTGTAATCGTGCGATCTATCGGAGAAGATGGGTACGATGTATACGAGGCGGCCGGCAAACCCGCGGCAACTATAAGCAGAAACTATGCCTTACATACTCAACTCGACAGTGTACAGATTCATGGAAGAAAATACTTGGATACTACAAGTCATGATACAAAATACTATCAGAGGCGGCGCTCGTACGAAGAGGCCATAACGAACTCGTCTGAACTTTACTTCCCCCCTCAGAAGGAGAGGAGATTGACTGAGCCGAACCCGCGTTATGTGCGGGAGGGACGGGGCATACCCGACAGAGGGTCGAGAGGAAAGGGGAGGGGGGAACATGCAAGGTCAAATCATTACGAGATGAACGGTCGGGGAGGTAAGGAGAACAGAGCCTTTGACCGGGTGGAAGAAACGTGTAATTTCTGAAGCCCAGTTGCCCACTGTTAACCGTGATGAATACTGACAGGTGTTTCTGCATCACGTCGTGATGAATAGTGACAGGTGTTTCTGCATCACGTCGTTGTGGAGTGGTATGCGACAGGCGGTTTAGTGGAAATACATTTGTTTGGATGTATTTAATCAGAATGCTGATATGACTCTTAAGACTCCGACCCTTATGTCAATGCGTTTCAGAGCGAGCATGGCTGGGGTCATTCACACAGGAGGTTTGCATATGGCCACAACCAAAGACCCATGTGTTCGGTGGTGCTAGATTTCAGATGAAAGCACTACCAAGAAGCTTTATGACAAGTTTATGCACGACGGGATTTCTGAAGGCTGCAACAACCCAGTATCCTCCACATGCACGATAAATATGGGCTGCGAGTTTGCTTTCAGCAGTGAAGACCTGCGTGAATGCTATGTGAAGATCTCAGATGTGACACTGTGTGAATGTCATGTAATTATCTGAATGCCATGTGAAGATCTCAGATGTGACACTGTGTGATTGTCATGTAATTATCTGAATGCCGTGTGAAGATCTCAGATGTGACACTGTGTAAATGTCATGTAATTATCTGAATGCCATATGAAGATCTCAGACGTGGCACTGTTCGAATGTTATGTGAAGATCACTGTGTGAATGTCATGTGAAGATCTTAGACTTGCCACTGTGTGAATGCGATGTGAAAATCTTAGACTTGACACTGTGTGAATGCCATGTGAAGATCGGGATTTTATGTGAAGATATCAGACATGACACCGCGTGAATTTTATATGAAGATCTTAGAAGTGACACCCTGCGTGAATGTAATGTGAAGATCTTAGACGTGACACTGCGTGATTGTCCTGAAGATCTCACATGTGACAGAATGCACAGAACTGTGTGACCAACAATGTGTTTGAGCACCAGGACTTTGACTATAGCACCAGGACTCTGACTATAGCACCAGGACTTTGACTATAGCACCAGGACTCTGACTATAGCACCAGGACTCTGACTATAGCTATGCACTTCTTTACTCATCTGTTCAAATTGGCAGAAATTCTTCGCCAACTAGAAGACAGAACATAATATTATTATCAACACGTCCTTGTGTATACAGTATACAGTCAGGCGAAGTCTTGATTGGACATAACTCCTCGTTCAAAGTTTCTGATCACTGTCAGGAACTACGACTATGTGATATAGAAGTCTTCGCAAGTTAGTGTGTGCAATGGCCAGTTTCTCGTTTCAAAGCTAAACCACGTGTGTCGAGTGGAGACGTCCAATATCTAATGCTTGGAACCTGATAATAAAATACATCTCCATGGAAACGGACCATTTTAGAAAATCATAGCAATGCAATACCTTATGTTGATCTATCCAATGAATAACAACGCATCTGAACCAATGGTGCCTGATACAGAACAGACCTTTTAGTGCAGGGATTAATGCTTGGCGGCCAGCCTACCAGAAGAGATAAGGAAGAAGTCAACATTGAGAGGAAATGGTCTTGTTTACATCAAGCATTCTGAAAGCCAGTGAAAGAGGCACATAAGCAATACTAGTTTGCAATAAATGCATGATTCCAAGTTAACAAAGGTGAAATCAGTGGTTTCTGCACGTGTCGCATAGTTTCATAAAAGATAGTACAACATGTCAAAACACAATCGATATAAACAGGTCTGACTAAAAAGGTACTTTTAGAAGTAAGGCATGGAAATTAACTAAGTCTTTATTCGCATTTATTTCTCATCATCAGTCGTCAGTTTATTATTTAGCGTCACTAGCTCCAGACGAGTGGCATGGCAAGCTGTGTTAGCAGCTCACAGATTACCGCTCCAGTCGGTCCTGTAATATCGCTTGTTCATATCGATGTTTTACACAATAAACAATTACATCAAGTTCTCTACAAAATTCGTCTTACATAACCGACCCCAATGCAAACTGTGGTACGTAACGGGGCCACAGCCGACGCCAGTGATTCATTATGTATGGACATTGAAAGGCAGGACGAGAGTGAATTAATCATGCGACTTGTGTGCCAACATTTCAATTATCTCTGATTGGTGAACTTCAAGCTCGGTCAGCCTTTTTCTAACAACTGAATATTATTATTATTATATCCATTTATGTCAAAATGTTAATATATGCCTTCATTTACACTCTACTAATGCATGATATACTATATAACATATTCACTAAATATTGTGATTCATTATCGTATCTTCTTATGCATTATGCAACAATCCAATTGCACATTTGCAGATGACATCGTACCCATTCCTTAAGGTATTTCATTAAAACATTGCATATATGATACAGTTTACTGTTATCTTTCATGTACAACTTTATAGCACCTGGAACTCGTTTCGTCAACGTGTTTCTAAACGATTTGTCATGACGCAAACTACAATGGACCATAAGATCAACGTGATATCGACATATATCTAACCATTCAAGTAGTATATCTCACTCTTCTAAAGATCAACGTGATATCGACATATATCTAACCATTCAAGTAGTATATCTCACTCTTCTAAAGATCAACGAGATATCGACATATATCTAACCATTCAAGAAGTATATCTCACTCTTCTAAAGATCAACGTGATATCGACATATATATAACCATTCAAGTAGTATATCTCACTCTTCTAAAGATCACCGTGATATCGACATATATCTAACCATTCAAGTAGTATATCTCACTCTTCTAAAGATCAACGTGATATCGACATATATCTAACCATTCAAGTAGTATATCTCACTCTTCTAAAGATCAACGTGATATCGACATATATCTAACCATTCAAGTAGTATATCTCACTCTTCTAAAGATCAACGTGATATCGACATATATCTAACCATTCAAGTAGTATGTCTCACTCTTCTAAAGATCAACGTGATATCGACATATATCTAACAATTCAAGTAGTATATCTCACTCTTCTAAAGATCAACGTGATATCGACATATATCTAACCATTCAAATACTATATCTCACTCTTCTAAAGATCAACGTGATATCGACATATATCTAACCATTCAAGTAGTATATCTCACTCTTCTAAAGATCAACGTGATATCTACATATATCTAACCATTCAAGTAGTATATCTCACTCTTCTAAAGATCAACGTGATATCGACATATATCTAACCATTCAAGTAGTATATCTCACTCTTCTAAAGATCAACGTGATATCGACATATATCTAACCATTCAAGTAGTATATCTCACTCTTCTAAAGATCAACGTGATATCGACATATATCTAACCATTCAAGTAGTATATCTCACTCTTCTAAAGATCAACGTGATATCGACATATATCTAACCATTCAAGTAGTATATCTCACTCTTCTAAAGATCAACGTGATATCGACATATATCTAACCATTCCAGTAGTATATCTCACTCTTCTAAAGATCAACGTGATATCGACATATATCTAACCATTCAAGTAGTATATCTCACTCTACTAAAGATCAACGTGATATCTACATATATCTAACCATTCAAGTAGTATATCTCACTCTTCTAAAGATCAACGTGATATCGACATATATCTAACCATTCAAGTAGTATATTTCACTCTTCTAAAGATCAACGTGATATCTACATATATCTAACCATTCAAGTAGTATATCTCACTCTTCTAAAGATCAACGTGATATCGACATTTATCTAACCATTCAAGTAGTATATCTCACTCTTCTAAAGATCAACGTGATATCGACATATATCTAACCATTCAAGTAGTATATCTCACTCTTCTAAAGATCAACGAGATATCGACATATATCTAACCATTCAAGAAGTATATCTCACTCTTCTAAAGATCAACGTGATATCGACATATATATAACCATTCAAGTAGTATATCTCACTCTTCTAAAGATCACCGTGATATCGACATATATCTAACCATTCAAGTAGTATATCTCACTCTTCTAAAGATCAACGTGATATCGACATATATCTAACCATTCAAGTAGTATATCTCACTCTTCTAAAGATCAACGTGATATCGACATATATCTAACCATTCAAGTAGTATGTCTCACTCTTCTAAAGATCAACGTGATATCGACATATATCTAACCATTCAAGTAGTATGTCTCACTCTTCTAAAGATCAACGTGATATCGACATATATCTAACAATTCAAGTAGTATATCTCACTCTTCTAAAGATCAACGTGATATCGACATATATCTAACCATTCAAATACTATATCTCACTCTTCTAAAGATCAACGTGATATCGACATATATCTAACCATTCAAGTAGTATATCTCACTCTTCTAAAGATCAACGTGATATCGACATATATCTAACCATTCAAGTAGTATATCTCACTCTTCTAAAGATCAACGTGATATCGACATATATCTAACCATTCAAGTAGTATATCTCACTCTTCTAAAGATCAACGTGATATCGACATATATCTAACCATTCAAGTAGTATATCTCACTCTTCTAAAGATCAACGTGATATCGACATATATCTAACCATTCAAGTAGTATATCTCACTCTTCTAAAGATCAACGTGATATCGACATATATCTAACCATTCAAGTAGTATATCTCACTCTTCTAAAGATCAACGTGATATCGACATATATCTAACCATTCCAGTAGTATATCTCACTCTTCTAAAGATCAACGTGATATCGACATATATCTAACCATTCAAGTAGTATATCTCACTCTACTAAAGATCAACGTGATATCTACATATATCTAACCATTCAAGTAGTATATCTCACTCTTCTAAAGATCAACGTGATATCGACATATATCTAACCATTCAAGTAGTATATTTCACTCTTCTAAAGATCAACGTGATATCTACATATATCTAACCATTCAAGTAGTATATCTCACTCTTCTAAAGATCAACGTGATATCGACATTTATCTAACAATTCAAGTAGTATATTTCACTCTTCTAAAGATCAACGTGATATCGACATATATCTAACCATTCAAGTAGTATATCTCACTCTTCTAAAGATCAACGTGATATCGACATATATCTAACCATTCAAGTAGTATATCTCACTCTTCTAAAGATCAACGTGATATCGACATATATCTAACCATTCAAATACTATATCTCACTCTTCTAAAGATCAACGTGATATCGACATATATCTAACCATTCAAGTAGTATATCTCACTCTTCTAAAGATCAACGTGATATCGACATATATCTAACCATTCAAGTAGTATATCTCACTCTTCTAAAGATCAACGTGATATCGACATATATCTAACCATTCAAGTAGTATATCTCACTCTTCTAAAGATCAACGTGATATCGACATATATCTAACCATTCAAGTAGTATATCTCACTCTTCTAAAGATCAACGTGATATCGACATATATCTAACCATTCAAGTAGTATGTCTCACTCTTCTAAATATCAACGTGATATCTACATATATCTAACCATTCAAGAAGTATATCTCACTCTTCTAAAGATCAACGTGATATCGACATATATCTAACCATTCAAGTAGTATATTTCACTCTTCTAAAGATCAACGTGATATCGACATATATCTAACCATTCAAGTAGTATATCTCACTCTTCTAAAGATCAACGTGATATCGACATATATCTAACCATTCAAGTAGTATATCTCACTCTTCTAAAGATCAACGAGATATCGACATATATCTAACCATTCAAGAAGTATATCTCACTCTTCTAAAGATCAACGTGATATCGACATATATATAACCATTCAAGTAGTATATCTCACTCTTCTAAAGATCACCGTGATATCGACATATATCTAACCATTCAAGTAGTATATCTCACTCTTCTAAAGATCAACGTGATATCGACATATATCTAACCATTCAAGTAGTATATCTCACTCTTCTAAAGATCAACGTGATATCGACATATATCTAACCATTCAAGTAGTATATCTCACTCTTCTAAAGATCAACGTGATATCGACATATATCTAACCATTCAAGTAGTATATCTCACTCTTCTAAAGATCAACGTGATATCGACATATATCTAACCATTCAAGTAGTATATCTCACTCTTCTAAAGATCAACGTGATATCGACATATATCTAACCATTCAAGTAGTATATCTCACTCTTCTAAAGATCAACGTGATATCGACATATATCTAATCATTCAAGTAGTATATCTCACTCTACTAAAGATCAACGTGATATCTACATATATCTAACCATTCAAGTAGTATATCTCACTCTTCTAAAGATCAACGTGATATCGACATATATCTAACCATTCAAGTAGTATATTTCACTCTTCTAAAGATCAACGTGATATCTACATATATCTAACCATTCAAGTAGTATATCTCACTCTTCTAAAGATCAACGTGATATCGACATATATCTAACCATTCAAGTAGTATATCTCACTCTTCTAAAGATCAACGTGATATCTACATATATCTAACCATTCAAGTAGTATATCTCACTCTTCTAAAGATCAACGTGATATCGACATATATCTAACCATTCAAGTAGTATATCTCACTCTTCTAAAGATCAACGAGATATCGACATATATCTAACCATTCAAGTAGTATATCTCACTCTTCTAAAGATCAACGTGATATCGACATATATCTAACCATTCAAGTAGTATATCTCACTCTTCTAAAGATCAACGTGATATCGACATATATCTAACAATTCAAGTAGTATATCTCACTCTTCTAAAGATCAACGTGATATCGACATATATCTAACAATTCAAGTAGTATATCTCACTCTTCTAAAGATCAACGTGATATCGACATATATCTAACCATTCAAATACTATATCTCACTCTTCTAAAGATCAACGTGATATCGACATATATCTAACCATTCAAGTAGTATATCTCACTCTTCTAAAGATCAACGTGATATCGACATATATCTAACCATTCAAGTAGTATATCTCACTCTTCTAAAGATCAACGTGATATCGACATATATCTAACCATTCAAGTAGTATATTTCACTCTTCTAAAGATCAACGTGATATCGACATATATCTAACCATTCAAGTAGTATGTCTCACTCTTCTAAATATCAACGTGATATCTACATATATCTAACCATTCAAGAAGTATATCTCACTCTTCTAAAGATCAACGTGATATCGACATATATCTAACCATTCAAGTAGTATATTTCACTCTTCTAAAGATCAACGTGATATCGACATATATCTAACCATTCAAGTAGTATATCTCACTCTTCTAAAGATCAACGTGATATCGACATATATCTAACCATTCAAGTAGTATATCTCACTCTTCTAAAGATCAACGAGATATCGACATATATCTAACCATTCAAGAAGTATATCTCACTCTTCTAAAGATCAACGTGATATCGACATATATATAACCATTCAAGTAGTATATCTCACTCTTCTAAAGATCACCGTGATATCGACATATATCTAACCATTCAAGTAGTATATCTCACTCTTCTAAAGATCAACGTGATATCGACATATATCTAACCATTCAAGTAGTATATCTCACTCTTCTAAAGATCAACGTGATATCGACATATATCTAACCATTCAAGTAGTATATCTCACTCTTCTAAAGATCAACGTGATATCGACATATATCTAACCATTCAAGTAGTATGTCTCACTCTTCTAAAGATCAACGTGATATCGACATATATCTAACAATTCAAGTAGTATATCTCACTCTTCTAAAGATCAACGTGATATCGACATATATCTAACCATTCAAATACTATATCTCACTCTTCTAAAGATCAACGTGATATCGACATATATCTAACCATTCAAGTAGTATATCTCACTCTTCTAAAGATCAACGTGATATCGACATATATCTAACCATTCAAGAAGTATATCTCACTCTTCTAAAGATCAACGTGATATCGACATATATCTAACCATTCAAGTAGTATATCTCACTCTTCTAAAGATCAACGTGATATCGACATATATCTAACCATTCAAGTAGTATATCTCACTCTTCTAAAGATCAACGTGATATCGACATATATCTAACCATTCAAGTAGTATATCTCACTCTTCTAAAGATCAACGTGATATCGACATATATCTAACCATTCAAGTAGTATATCTCACTCTTCTAAAGATCAACGTGATATCGACATATATCTAACCATTCAAGTAGTATATTTCACTCTTCTAAAGATCAACGTGATATCGACATATATCTAACCATTCAAGTAGTATATCTCACTCTACTAAAGATCAACGTGATATCGACATATATCTAACCATTCAAGTAGTATATCTCACTCTTCTAAAGATCAACGTGATATCGACATATATCTAACCATTCAAGTAGTATATTTCACTCTTCTAAAGATCAACGTGATATCTACATATATCTAACCATTCAAGTAGTATATCTCACTCTTCTAAAGATCAACGTGATATCGACATTTATCTAACAATTCAAGTAGTATATTTCACTCTTCTAAAGATCAACGTGATATCGACATATATCTAACCATTCAAGTAGTATATCTCACTCTTCTAAAGATCAACGTGATATCGACATATATCTAACCATTCAAGTAGTATATCTCACTCTTCTAAAGATCAACGTGATATCGACATATATCTAACCATTCAAATACTATATCTCACTCTTCTAAAGATCAACGTGATATCGACATATATCTAACCATTCAAGTAGTATATTTCACTCTTCTAAAGATCAACGTGATATCTACATATATCTAACCATTCAAGTAGTATATCTCACTCTTCTAAAGATCAACGTGATATCGACATATATCTAACCATTCAAGTAGTATATCTCACTCTTCTAAAGATCAACGTGATATCTACATATATCTAACCATTCAAGTAGTATATCTCACTCTTCTAAAGATCAACGTGATATCGACATATATCTAACCATTCAAGTAGTATATCTCACTCTTCTAAAGATCAACGAGATATCGACATATATCTAACCATTCAAGTAGTATATCTCACTCTTCTAAAGATCAACGTGATATCGACATATATCTAACCATTCAAGTAGTATATCTCACTCTTCTAAAGATCAACGTGATATCGACATATATCTAACAATTCAAGTAGTATATCTCACTCTTCTAAAGATCAACGTGATATCGACATATATCTAACAATTCAAGTAGTATATCTCACTCTTCTAAAGATCAACGTGATATCGACATATATCTAACCATTCAAATACTATATCTCACTCTTCTAAAGATCAACGTGATATCGACATATATCTAACCATTCAAGTAGTATATCTCACTCTTCTAAAGATCAACGTGATATCGACATATATCTAACCATTCAAGTAGTATATCTCACTCTTCTAAAGATCAACGTGATATCGACATATATCTAACCATTCAAGTAGTATATCTCACTCTTCTAAAGATCAACGTGATATCGACATATATCTAACCATTCAAGTAGTATATCTCACTCTTCTAAAGATCAACGTGATATCGACATATATCTAACCATTCAAGAAGTATATCTCACTCTTCTAAAGATCAACGTGATATCTACATATATCTAACCATTCAAGTAGTATGTCTCACTCTTCTAAATATCAACGTGATATCTACATATATCTAACCATTCAAGAAGTATATCTCACTCTTCTAAAGATCAACGTGATATCGACATATATCTAACCATTCAAGTAGTATATTTCACTCTTCTAAAGATCAACGTGATATCTACATATATCTAACCATTCAAGTAGTATATTTCACTCTTCTAAAGATCAACGTGATATCGACATATATCTAAACATTCAAGTAGTATATCTCACTCTTCTAAAGATCAACGTGATATCGACATATATCTAACCATTCAAGTAGTATATCTCACTCTTCTAAAGATCAACGAGATATCGACATATATCTAACCATTCAAGTAGTATATCTCACTCTTCTAAAGATCAACGTGATATCGACATATATCTAACCATTCAAGTAGTATATCTCACTCTTCTAAAGATCAACGTGATATCGACATATATCTAACCATTCAAGTAGTATATCTCACTCTTCTAAAGATCAACGTGATATCGACATATATCTAACAATTCAAGTAGTATATCTCACTCTTCTAAAGATCAACGTGATATCGACATATATCTAACCATTCAAATACTATATCTCACTCTTCTAAAGATCAACGTGATATCGACATATATCTAACCATTCAAGTAGTATATCTCACTCTTCTAAAGATCAACGTGATATCGACATATATCTAACCATTCAAGTAGTATATCTCACTCTTCTAAAGATCAACGTGATATCGACATATATCTAACCATTCAAGTAGTATATCTCACTCTTCTAAAGATCAACGTGATATCGACATATATCTAACCATTCAAGTTGTATATCTCACTCTTCTAAAGATCAACGTGATATCGACAAATATCTAACCATTCAAGTAGTATATCTCACTCTTCTAAAGATCAACGTGATATCGACATATATCTAACAATTCAAGTAGTATATCTCACTCTTCTGAAGATCAACGTGATATCGCCATATATCTAACCATTCAAGTAGTATATCTCACTCTTCTAAAGATCAACGTGATATCGACATATATCTAACAATTCAAGTAGTATATCTCACTCTTCTAAAGATCAACGTGATATCGACATATATCTAACCATTCAAATACTATATCTCACTCTTCTAAAGATCAACGTGATATCGACATATATCTAACCATTCAAGTAGTATATCTCACTCTTCTAAAGATCAACGTGATATCGACATATATCTAACCATTCAAGTAGTATATCTCACTCTTCTAAAGATCAACGTGATATCGACATATATCTAACCATTCAAGTAGTATATTTCACTCTTCTAAAGATCAACGTGATATCGACATATATCTAACCATTCAAGTAGTATATCTCACTCTTCTAAAGATCAACGTGATATCGACATATATCTAACCATTCAAGAAGTATATCTCACTCTTCTAAAGATCAACGTGATATCTACATATATCTAACCATTCAAGTAGTATGTCTCACTCTTCTAAATATCAACGTGATATCTACATATATCTAACCATTCAAGAAGTATATCTCACTCTTCTAAAGATCAACGTGATATCGACATATATCTAACCATTCAAGTAGTATATCTCACTCTTCTAAAGATCAACGTGATATCGACATATATCTAACCATTCAAGTAGTATATTTCACTCTTCTAAAGATCAACGTGATATTTACATATATCTAACCATTCAAGTAGTATATCTCACTCTTCTAAAGATCAACGTGATATCGACATATATCTAACCATTCAAGTAGTATATCTCACTCTTCTAAAGATCAACGTGATATCGACATATATCTAACAATTCAAGTAGTATATCTCACTCTTCTGAAGATCAACGTGATATCGCCATATATCTAACCATTCAAGTAGTATATCTCACTCTTCTAAAGATCAACGTGATATCGACATATATCTAACCATTCAAGTAGTATATTTCACTCTTCTAAAGATCAACGTGATATCTACATATATCTAACCATTCAAGTAGTATATCTCACTCTTCTAAAGATCAACGTGATATCGACATTTATCTAACCATTCAAGTAGTATATCTCACTCTTCTAAAGATCAACGTGATATCGACATATATCTAACCATTCAAGTAGTATATCTCACTCTTCTAAAGATCAACGAGATATCGACATATATCTAACCATTCAAGAAGTATATCTCACTCTTCTAAAGATCAACGTGATATCGACATATATATAACCATTCAAGTAGTATATCTCACTCTTCTAAAGATCAACGTGATATCGACATATATCTAACCATTCAAGAAGTATATTTCACTCTTCTAAAAATCAACGTGATATCGACATATATCTAACCATTCAAGAAGTATATTTCACTCTTCTAAAGATCAACGTGATATCGACATATATCTAACCATTCAAGTAGTATGTCTCACTCTTCTAAAGATCAACGTGATATCGACATATATCTAACCATTCAAGTAGTATATCTCACTCTTCTAAAGATCAACGTGATATCGACATATATCTAACCATTCAAGTAGTATATCTCACTCTTCTAAAGATCAACGTGATATCGACATATATCTAACCATTCAAGTAGTATGTCTCACTCTTCTAAAGATCAACGTGATATCGACATATATCTAACCATTCAAGTAGTATATCTCACTCTTCTAAAGATCAACGTGATATCGACATATATCTAACCATTCAAGTAGTATATCTCACTCTTCTAAAGATCAACGTGATATCGACATATATCTAACCATTCAAGTAGTATATCTCACTCTTCTAAAGATCAACGTGATATCGACATATATCTAACCATTCAAGTTGTATATCTCACTCTTCTAAAGATCAACGTGATATCGACAAATATCTAACCATTCAAGTAGTATATCTCACTCTTCTATGGTGAATGGTGCGCATGTCACTGTGAAGTGAAGTCATGAAAAAGTTGCTCCTCAGTTTTTGTGAACTTTATGCACTTGACGCACAGGGAAGTTTACAAAAATGGTATGTGCTTGAAGCTTATGAACTCTACTATAATATGTGCAATTATTGTTCACATATTTGCAACAGTTTTTGTATTTTTGAGTAATTTTAACTCAAACAATGCACAACATTTGACAGAGACCTGCTGTATACAGCTTGCTCGCTAATTGATCAGTGTACCCGCTATTGTGTGTGTGGAGAGCGGCTGATTGGTGAACAATGGATGGTGCAGCGAGTGACCCAGAGGAAAGCTACCTTACACAACAAGTGGAGGATATAGACAATGATATATTCAATGAAGTGCATCGGAAATTAGGTCAACTGGACCGGGTGTCGTTTGAAAATGAACTACTACAAATTTATGAAGATGATGAAGAGAAAATGAATTTTGTGAGACAAAGTCTCTATGACGTTGCCAAAGAAAGATGTGACAATGTACCAATTGGATACCTGATTAAGAGAGTGCATAGAGGATCTTCTAAGAAAAGTGTTATTGAGAAATATGCAAGTGATATATACCATCTCTATGGTTACATCACTGGGAGCGTCTCCGCAGAGGTGATTCAACGAGATGTGTTGAGTAAGCAGAAGGTCAACAACAGTGATACCACACAGTGTGATTCAGATAGACTTGATAGAGCGGCACACAGAACCGGGGATACCTTAACTCTCCTGCTTGCCAAAGTGATGGAAATTCAGGACTGTATGAATGAACAATCTGTAAGTCTCAATAGGAAAATAGAAGCTATACATGACAAGTACGACGCTGATATGAAGAGAGTGTCACGCAGTATAGAAACGAAAAGTAACGAACTTGCATGTGCAATGAGAGAAATAGAACGCTATCAGAACACAGAACTGAAGCTACAAAGTGACATCAGAGTCCTTGTATTTCAACTTCGAGACAAAGATTCTCAGATAAGTTTATTGAAAGATGAACTGAAAACCAGTGTCGAGATTATCTCGAAGACGACTAGTGATATTGCCAATAACATGGATTGTGTTAACAAGAGGTCAAGACAGCAATACATTGACTCTCCACACAAACAAACTTACTCTTCCTGCCAACCTGGATGTCTACTGAACGTAGATAACCATACTGAGCCGTCACTGGAGCTGAGAGTAGAGGGTGATGATGCTGACGCTGTAACATCACACAACGACGTAGCTGCAGAAGATCGACCTCCGCAGAAAAGAAAGAACAGCCCCCCATCAACGCAGACTGCCGGTATGACGGAAGCAACATCGCCGTCTAATATCAATGGCAAAAAGACATCGCAACCGATGGTGAGATTTGACAATGAATGGGACAGATCTTTCAAGGGAGCCCCACCTAAATACAAGAGAAAAAGACTTGTACTGTCGAACATTAGAGCTGATAAGTCATTCGAGATCATACATGATGCAATCATTGAGTATGGCAAGAAAAGAGAGGTGAACATATCGCTTGTAAAACTCTTAAGACGCTGGGATGGTTCCAATCCTACATTCACTGTGCGTTTGAACATAGACACTAGAACAGCTGAACGTGTGACACAGGATGAGAAGTTCTTGCCGCCAAATGTTAGATGCCGTGAATGGGTTCCATACCCTTACAGAGGACAAAATGGTACATCATATTAGTTAAAATGGCTATTCTAGTTTACTGTTATCTATTCTGCATGCTGAGTATAGGAACATGGAATGTTAGAGGTATAATGTACTGTGGTCAGTACTTAGAGACATTAGCAAATGAGTGTGATGCCCTTGCTGTGTGTGAACATTGGTTAAATGATAGAACACAGGGCTGGTTTGATTGTCTACATGACACGTTTGATATTGCATGTAAAGTTAAGAGAGATCAGAAAGGGTGAAAAGGAGAAGGGGGGGTAGCACTATTAGTTAAGAAATGCATGTACAGAGAGGTTTGTGAAGTCGAATGTGAGTATGATAGTGTTGTAGCTGTGCGACTGACACGCCCTAAGTGTGATGACATGTGTGTAGTCTGTGCTCTCCTCCCCTCCACTAATCACAGCATATCAGTATATGAAGATAGTGTCAAAGAGGTGTTTGATGTTGTAGATGCGTTATCAGAATGTGGCTATGTTGTTTTGTGCGGGGATTTCAATACCGACCTCGTCCATAATGCCAAATCATATCGATCGAATATTCTCCAGGAACACCTTGACTCAAGGAATATGTTGTCGTCCTTCGACTGTGGTGACACAAAAGGAAGTATGAGAACCTGGCACAATAAACCCGGAACTCAGTCATCATTGATTGACTACATCTTTCTGCCAGTCTCCCTGAAGTCATCAGTCCTCATGACAACTATACCTGACGATGTTGCTTACGGTATATCTGACCATTTCCCTGTTGTAACGAAACTTTTAAGTGATATGTTTCTCACAGGACAGAAAGTGTGGAATCCGAAATCGTTCAAATGGCAGAAAGCAGATGTTGCGGATCTGAAAATGTATTCCACCGAGGTCGACATGATGTTGGGGAACACTATGCCATGTCTGCAAGACTGTGATAGTGATATGGTGGAATACTATTATGATGCTATCGTAAGTGCTATCCACACATCCACAGCAATGTACATACCCACCGGACACTACAGATCGTACCTGAGGCCCTATTGGAGAGGATCAAGTCTAGACTATTATCACTTCCAGATGCGAGAGAGACGACGCCAATGGATATCTGAAGATAAGCCTAGAGGAGATTCACATGAATCTTATAGAGAGTACAAGAGAGCTAAATCTGCCTTCCGACGACAGAAAAGAAAAGCTGAAAGAGATTGGGACAGAGAGAAGTTCACTGAGCTTAACTCTGCCTGTGAAGTGGACATTGGTGAATTTTATCGTACTGTTAGAAAACAGAGAAAGTGTAGAGTGACATGTACGTCCCTGCAGTACAATGAAAAGACTGTTAGCACCCCCAAAGATATCTGTACTATGTGGGCAGACTATTACAGAGACCTGCTCTCCCACCTTACTAGACCGGAGTTCGACTCAAAATTCTGTGAAGACACCAAAGCCACAGTATACGAAATAGCAGGTAATCAGATACCTAAGGAAGACCCCATTATAAAGACGTCAATGACTTCTGGTGACGTGAAAAGAGCAATTAAGTCATTAAAGAAGAATAAGTCACCAGGACCTGACTGTGTTACAGCGGAGCACCTGTGTAACGCTGGAGAACTGCTTTATCAACACCTGGCTCACCTCTACAACATGATGATTAGCTCCTGCTACACACCTCAGATGATGAGAACTGGAACCATTATACCTATATACAAAGGCAACAACAAGGACAAAACCAGCCCAGGTAATTACCGAGGGATAACATTGACATCTGTTATCGGCAAGATATTTGAGAAACTTCTATTGACCAAAATAGAAACGTATCTTGAAGATACGAATCCAACTTTTCCAAGTCGACTCCAGTGTGGATTCCGCAAAGAGCATGGGGCGGGTATTGCTACGTTTGTATTGAACGAATCTATATCTTATTATCTTGATAGGAACTCAGTTGTACATGCCGCTTTTCTGGACAACGAGAAGGCATTCGACAGGATATGGCATGACGGACTTCTCCTGAAACTACACACAATTGGGGTGAAGGGCCGTTCCTGGCATCTTATTCACCAATCTTATAAAGAAGCACAAGCCTGTGTAAAATACAACGGGGTGACAAGTGAGATATTTCATATCCATCAAGGAGTAGGACAAGGACGAGTTCTATCGGCATGGATGTTCTTAGTCTATATCAACGACCTTATATCAGAACTGGATCAATTACAATGTGGACTTATTATGGGAACAAACCACATTCCGACAGTCCTGCTCGCTGACGACACCACCGTTGTCAGTACCACTGTACTTGGACTGAATATGTCGCTCAACAAGATCCACAAATATGCGTGTCGCTGGAGGATGACATACAACGCTAGTAAGAGTTGTGTCCTAACCTTTGGAAAAAGTACAAGCCATATGAACAAAGTTATATTCAAAATAGGGGATGTAAGACTTCCAAATAAGTCCAACACTGTGTATGCTGGATCCATCATGCACACAGAGAAGAAGGGAGAGCGAACAACTCGTGCGTGTAACAAGGCGAGAAGAGCCATAAATTCACTCCGAGATGTAGGACTTCGAGCTGGAGGATTAAACCCTGTGTCATCTTCCAATATCTGGCAAAGAGTTATCCTCCCTTCTGCATTCTACGCCTGTGAGTTATGGAGTAATATCAGTAATACTGAGATGAAAGAAATGGAAGCTGTACAGCGCTATTTTGCCAGGAGAGTCCAGAACCTTCACAAGAGATCCCCCACGGTTGCTACAACTCAGGTGCTAGGACTCTGGTCAATGCAAGGCAGAGTTGATAAATTGAAGCTTTTGTTTTTAGGCCGTCTCTGTCGTTCAGGCAGTAGCCATATTGCGAAACCTATTTTGCATATGAGGTTTGCGGAATATGTATCAACTACAGTCAAGAGTACAAGATCGATTGTGCATGACCTCCTGAATGTGGCACAAAAATATGAATTCTCAGAGACTATTGACTCCTTCATAAAAACAGGAGAGTTCCCATGCAAAGGGATATGGAAATCCATGATCCATAAGGCTGTATGCCAGAAGGAACTTGCAGAATGGAGGACTAATCTCGAAGAGCGTCCCAAGATGCATAGATTCAGTGCCATCCATACCCGCCTCTCTCCCCATCGTCTCTGGAACCTGTGTCTGTGGTATGACATGGCCACCCCTCCTGTCTATGCTGTGATCAAGCTTGGTATCCTACCGGTAACACCGGGACAGTGCCTGATATGTGAAACTGAAAGTGAAGACATTGTCAAGCACCAGCTCATCTACTGTGACAAACTGGCAGAAAATAGGAACAAACTGAGCGAGAGTCTGTTTGATTATGTTAGTCTCGACATATACATGAGGCTGGAGGACGCTACAGACGAGGCTAAAATTCTGACATACCTGGGTGCCATTACTCCGGTTGTGCAGGACATGTCTCTTGATAGCTGGGCTGGGTTTATGAGCATTATTACAAAACACATCAGTTCGTGGAACTTAGCCAGCATTCTGTACCTATAACTTTAATGCTGTGTACATATTGCCCAGTGACCACTTGTCGTTATGCATTGGTATTATGTGTGTTCTATTCTTTTCTTTAAATGCAATTGAATTTTGTATATTTGCATAAACATATGTACTGTTCTTAATTGTAACTAGATGTACAACTCTCCAAATCATTGGTGGAAATAAAGAACATTCATTCATTCATTCATTATATCTAACCATTCAAGTAGTATATCTCACTCTTCTAAAGATCAACGTGATATCGACATATATCTAACCATTCAAGAAGTATATCTCACTCTTCTAAAGATCAACGTGATATCGACATATATCTAACCATTCAAGTAGTATGTCTCACTCTTCTAAAGATCAACGTGATATCGACATATATCTAACCATTCAAGTAGTATATCTCACTCTTCTAAAGATCAACGTGATATCGACATATATCTAACCATTCAAGTAGTATATCTCACTCTTCTAAAGATCAACGTGATATCGACATATATCTAACCATTCAAGTAGTATATCTCACTCTTCTAAAGATCAACGTGATATCGACATATATCTAACCATTCAAGTAGTATATCTCACTCTTCTAAAGTTATTCTTGGCTTGGTTTTTCCGAATTAATTGAACAGGGAGATTACGTCACAACATTTCGATTTTCTCTCGTATATATACATTGTATACACATATGACAACCAATCAAAAACACCTGCAATATGTAGACGTTTGGTGAAGTGTGGTCAACATCACTGTAACATGTAGAGGTTTGGTGAAGTGTGGCCAATACCACTGTAATATGTAGAGGTTTGGTGAAGTGTGGTCAACACGACTGTAATATGTAGAAGTTTGGTGAAGTGTGGCCAATACCACTGTAACATGTAGAGGTTTGGTGAAGTGTGGCCAATACCACTGTAATATGTAGACGTTTGGTGAAGTGTGGTCAATACGACTGTTATATGTAGACGTTTGGTGAAGTGTGGTCAATACCACTGTAATATGTAGAGGTTTGGTGAAGTGTGGCCAATACCACTGTAATATGTAGTGGTTTGGTGAAGTGTGGTCAACACGACTGTAACATATAGACGTTTGGTGAAGTGTGGTCAATACCACTGTAATATGTAGAGGTTTGGTGAAGTGTGGCCAATACCACTGTAATATGTAGAGGTTTGGTGAAGTGTGGCCAATACCACTGTAATATGTAGATGTTTAGTGAAGTGTGGCCAATACCACTGTAATATGTAGAGGTTTGGTGAAGTGTGGCCAATACCACTGTAATATGTAGAGATTTGGTGAAGTGTGGTCAATACGACTGTAATATGAAGAAGTTTGGTGAAGTGTGGTCAACACGACTGTAATATGTAGAAGTTTGGTGAAGTGTGGTCAACACGACTGTAACATGTAGACGTTTGGTGAAGTGTGGTCAACACGACTGTAATATGTAGAGGTTTGGTGAAGTGTGGCCAATACGATTGTTATATGTAGACGGTTGGTGAAGTTTGGCCAATACCACTGTAATATGTAGAGGTTTGGTGAAGTGTGGTCAATACCACTGTAATATGTAGACGTTTGGTGAAGTGTGGCCAATACCACTGTAATATGTAGAGGTTTGGTGAAGTGTGGCCAATACCACTGTAATATGTAGATATTTGGTGAAGTGTGGCCAATACCACTGTAATATGTAGAAGTTTGGTGAAGTGTGGTCAACACGACTGTAATATGTAGAGGTTTGGTGAAGTGTGGTCAATACCACTGTAATATGTAGACGTTTGGTAAAGTGTGGTCAACACGACTGTAATATGTAGACGTCAAGCGAAGTGTGGTCAATACGACTGTAATATGTAGAAGTTTGGTGAAGTGTGGTCAACACGACTGTAATATATAGACGTCTAGCGAAGTGTGGTCAACACGACTGTAATATGTAGACGTCTGGCGAAGTGTGGTCAATACCACTGTAATATGTAGACGTTTGGTAAAGTGTGGTCAACACGACTGTAATATGTAGAAGTTTGGTGAAGTGTGGTCAACACGACTGTAACATGTAGACGTTTGGTGAAGTGTGGTCAACACGACTGTAATATGTAGAGGTTTGGTGCAGTGTGGCCAATACCACTGTACTATGTAGAGATTTGGTGAAGTGTGGCCAATACCACTGTAATATGTAGAGATTTGGTGAAGTGTGGTCAACACCACTGTAATATGTAAAAGTTTGGTGAAGTGTGGTCAATACGACTGTAATATGTAGAGGTTTGGTGAAGTGTGGCCAATACCACTGTAATATGTAGAGGTTTGGTGAAGTGTGGTCAATACCACTGTAATATGTAGACGTTTGGTGACGTGGTCAATACCACTGTAATATGTAGAGGTTTGGTGAAGTGTGGCCAATACCACTGTAATATGTAGACGTTTGGTGAAGTGTGGCCAATACCACTGTAATATGTAGAGGTTTGTAGAAGTGTGGTCAATACCACTGTAATATGTAGAAGTTTGGTGAAGTGTGGCCAATACCACTGTAATATGTAGAGGTTTGGTGAAGTGTGGTCAATACCACTGTAATATGTAGAAGTTTGGTGAAGTGTGGCCAATACCACTGTAATATGTAGACGTTTGGTGAAGTGTGGCCAATACCACTGTAATATGTAGAGGTTTGTAGAAGTGTGGTCAATACCACTGTAATATGTAGAAGTTTGGTGAAGTGTGGCCAATACCACTGTAATATGTAGAGGTTTGGTGAAGTGTGGTCAATACCACTGTAATATGTAGAAGTTTGGTGAAGTGTGGCCAATACCACTGTAATACACAGGACCAAAACCAGTGGAATCCAATTTCCGGATACCTGGCGGATTCTCCCGTATCCTTACCCATTTGGTATCCGGGAATCCGGAAAAATATTCTCTCCCGTATACCAGATCCGCCCATATTCTCCCGGAAATTTTTCCGGAAAGTATGTTTCTAAGAATACTGGAATCCGGAGATTATACTTTTCCATATCCCAGATCCGTGTGTCTTCTCCTGGAAATATTTCCGGAAAGTATGTTTCTAAGAATACTGGAATCCGGGCAGAATATCTTATCCGTATACCCTTCAAAGTTAGTGGGTAATATTACCGTCTTATGTTGAAAAAGTGTTCACATTATTTTATGATAATTATAATGATAATAATAATTTATTACTATGTCATGCTGTTGCAATAAACTATATATACACAGCTTTACGCTACACATATAATAAAAACATTGCCTACTAGAGTCTATAAGACACAACTTTTACCTTATTGAACAACAGAAATACATAAATTAAAATGTTATATGGATATACATACATAAAGGCTAATACTTCTTGCATACCTTTCACCCAACTCACTCAATCTGATGCAGTGACTCATAGAGACTGTCGCATTGATTTACCCTAAAAGATGTTAACTGATTCACCGACCTTCATACACACTCATAATAAACTCTCCAAAACATTCAAACACACAATCTGACACTCCCTCATACATATCTCCACTCAGACCGACACACACAGACTCACCAACATATGATATTGTGCAAGGTACCAAAACCAATCAAATTTATGAAACGAAGTCCATTTTATAATGAAACTGGTTTCAGGGACATCAAGTATCATACACTGACACATACAGAATGACATACCTTCAGAATAAATTAAGGGAGACAACTCTGTCCCCGCACCTCACTGCATGCTGCTGATGTCACAAACTTGTCTCATGTGTTTACATTAAACAGCATTTATATATATCAATATTTCATATCAATGTTTGTTACAATAGAATAGAGGGGGTATATTTATAATTGTTAAGTTTGTTCTTGCGTTATTTGCCGTACAAGGTATGTGCAATATTCTGGTCATCACCTATCGGCTAATTAACACCTTGACTAATTGGATGTAAACAATTAATGTCTCGCTGTGGCAACAGGTGGGAGCAACTTCTGTTGCTTTAAATAGCTTATTTCCTTTTATCCTTTACTTTCACATGTTGTATATATATATGCGATACATTTTTAACAGTGTCTTATTGGCCAACTAATGGCTGTTTGTTAAGCATATTTTAGTTTGTTTATGCATTTTACAATATAATTGTCTCAATGATAGAAGACTAGGAACTTGCCATTGATGACACAACGAGTAGAAATGAACAAATCACAAACATAGATGTAATGTAAAAAATATTGATTTTATTAAAATACATATTTTAAAAAATAAACCATAAAGTGGAATTTTTTTTATATTAATCATCAAATCAATAACAAATTGATATAATTAGAGCATTTCATTCAGTATGTATATATGGTATATCAATATACAATAGAGGCATTGCCAATTTATTATGACACAATGCGACACACGTCCATAACTTCACATCTCACACTCTCACATCTAATTTGGACATTGGTATAAACAAAATTCTGCGTAGAGGTCATGAGGCAATATGGCAAAGAATTCATCACACCCAACATGCACCTGCATTGCCACATACAAGAATCTATTGAGAACTTTGGCTCAGGTTATGGCTTTTGGCTGTTTAGTTTTGAGAGATACAACGGACTGCTTTCAGAACATGAATGATTTGCCAGTGAAGCTGATGCGAAAATTTAATATATTTTCGACTTTCCATTTAGATTCAGTTAATGAACTTGTTCAAGATAAATATCTCAAACTTTCAGAAATGAGGTCAAAGAGCTCTGAATCATCTACACACGTGTCAAAGTATTCAGATTGAACTAACAGTATTTGCGACAATACACAGATGTGCTTATTTTTAATTGATTTGATTAATTTAATGAATTTGCCCACTTGCATTAAACACATTTCCCAGATATTACCTGGCTTAATTACATATTTTATTTAGTTGAAACTGAACAACACTGTAATGTGTAAATATTTGCTCCAAGACAGCTTGAATTTCAAATTCTTTCAGATAGGCAGTTGTCATAACTTTGGTCATTACATTTAACGATTAACAACATCTATTATCGTTACACTAATTTGTACGGTTATTGGAAGTGTCGTTATATCTAAATATCCATGCAGTTACAAAAAGAGTGCGTACTACACGTTTGTATTTCGTATTCATCTTCTAATACGTGGTTTGTAAGCACGTGTCTTATCATGAATACATGTATCATACAATACGGAGACATAAAATTCTACGTTCCATAACTCTCTCATTCAATAATGTGTATTCATGTTTATAGAATATGATAATTAAGTATTGCGTCGATTCATATATTATTCAATAACTGTACTTCATTTTGAATATTCATTCATTCGTCTCACAGTTCAGATTATATTTAGATTGTAGCAAACTAATATGGCTTATGTTCGATTTGTGAAGACAAGATATATGTTATGATAAATATACTATGTTTAATTAATGTGTTTTATGGTTAAATTGCTACTGTTTACAACAATCAAACTAATAGCATATGTGTTGGATCACTGCAAACAAATATCCGAAGTGTATATTCATTATGTACAATACAATTAAATACTCATGGAAATAAAATATACAGCGGATATTTTTTCGTTAATACCATGATTATCTCATCGAGGTGATAAATAACTTTTTTTGACAGCAAATGCACGTGTTTTCTGTGTTTATCCATGCGGACACAAACTAAGATAATTAGTTTATGAGTGCGTGTTTACATGGATACGATATTCGACTGAGTCTTTACTATACACTCTGTTAATGTACGTGATCATTGAAGCTTGTTGAAATACACAAATAGTTCAGTGAGGGTCGGTACTGCCTTCCTCATCACATGTTATATAATACGTGTGCGTTAGATCAATAAGAACATATGAAGGTGTCAAAATGGTTATCTCCCCCTATTAGTCTGGTACCTAGTGGTATGTCGAAATACACAGAAGCTTAAGTGACGGTCGGGACAAGATAATTAATTTATGATCACCGCTGCAATTGTTCCTGGGATATGTTTATACTGAACGAAATGCGATGTTTGTTTGATATTTCAGTATGCATGCATACACATGAGAGCTCATCACTAGTTCACTGTCAAGGCTATTATTTTGTTATATTTTCGATCTCTCGTGGAATGCACTACCATCAACCTAGTTGTTATTTTCATGTTTTTTTTTCCTCAAATATTTGAAACAGTCCTATTGAATGTTTTCAGCTATTCAGAAAAGCCATGCCATCACACATATGGATTTAGAAACGTTTTACCTTCAGTCTATAAGGCTATATTCCTCTGACCAACAATCATCATATTCGTAGCCAAAATGTTTCATAATTAGGAAAATCAGCGGTATATAACGGAATTATTATACGTAACTACCTTATAAGGTCTCGGAAAACAGCGAAAGTTTCGGAGCTCACTCTATTCTATAGACGGTAGAGTTTTGCAATCGGCGTCAACATTCAAGATTATTTCTGCAATATTTTCTAAATAAACATCGGTATTATTGCGTAGATTTTAAAAATATAAGTGTATTTTGCATTCCGATAGTTTTCGGATGGTATAATGCCGGCTTTAACTATTTTGTCACGCGCAATGAATTTATTGAAGAAATGTTTCTGAAATGTCAAATTGTGATATATGTGATGATAGATTGTTCAAACTGCATTGTTAACTTTCCCCGCTTCGGGTCTATTTTTAAACGCTTTCAGATTTATTATCAAAACTATTTATTAAGTGCCATTTTAATCACAACAAAAGCTCATTTACAACATCTTCATGCATGTAAGTATTTGGAGAATTTAACGCATTCGTTATTCTCGCTTGGCAACAAGTGTATTCTGGCGCAAGAGACGAAGTAAACAGAACAATGTACAGCCAAATTATACTGTCTGATTTTTTTACAGAAGCCAATCAAATACGACTAGTTAGGGAGGGTAGATATGTTATATATTTAGAATATATATATATTACCAACAACAGTAATTTTTTACAGCAGTGAGATCCTTTCTTAAACATGTATAATTCATACTGTTTCCACTGGTCATTTACATCACCCTATGTATTTCTTTTTAAATGTGTTTTATTCTTATGTATACTATATATGTTTAGTAGCGCATTGTCACAATTACATAAAATATGTTATTCTTCTTGAAAATGGAATTATAATGGAATTGTCCAGATGTCAACGTACGCTCATGTATAGGTGGGGATACTAATAAATTCATAACATTTTAATGAAAAAAATAGTATTCATAACGAGAGAGAGAGAGAGAGAGAGAGAGAGAGAGAGAGAGAGAGAGAGAGAGAGAGAGAGAGAGAGAGAGAGAGAGAGAGAGAGAGAGAGACAGAGAGAGAGAGAGAGAGAGAGAGAGAGAGAGAGAGAGAGAGAGAGAGAGAGAGAGAGAGAGAGAGAGAGAGAGAGAGAGAGAGAGAGAGAGAGAGAGAGATTCACATACATACTGTTATAGGGTAGGGAAGGGGATGACGGAAGGGGAAGGGAGAGGGAGAACGTTAGAGAGAGGGCACACATACTCTTTTACATTAAAATGCATACATATACGAATATATCTGTCCAGAAACACTCACACGTTACAATAATATAAACAAGACAACACAGGCATAACTACAAACTGTCATACTTTCGCACAGGATTCATATATACTTACAAACTGAATATGCAGGTTTGCGTTTTCTACAAAAATAAGAAAAAGAAAGATTAGATTAGAGTGACGATTTAAAAAACAAGGAGTTTAAACTTCAGTGTTTAATTACGCATTATCAGGAAGTCAGAGACACTGCATGCGTACGACAGAACGTTGGATCACCTGCTAATCACCCTCATTACACTAGAACTACATGTATAAGATTAGATTGACCATATAAAAACGAAAGAATTTAAACTTCACTGTTTAATTACGCAGTAACATGAAGTTAGAGACGCTCCACGATTCTCCACGACAGTGCTTTGAATACCCTGCTAATCACGCTTGTACAGGTGTCATCAATACCTATGGCAAGTGGTTCCCAATGACCGGAACCTGTCCAGTCATGTACAACAGCCCTAATTGTTTAATCACGTGTATGCGCATGCGTCTATATACAATACGTTGCAGCATTGATTTGCACACGCCTCTCTTATACAGCTCTTTGGCGGCCTCCGCAATTGTGTTTTATGAGTTCACGCAAAAGAGCGCCGACATATTTATACATTACAATTACGCAAGCTTAGTTCCCGGCTCCATTGATCTATTGGTTCCAGGACAAAATTGCCAATAGCCCCACTAAAGTTGAAAAGACTTTCAAAAATATACAAATTTAGTATGGACATGTATTTCAAAATGTTTATAAACATTTTACGGACTGGTACTAAATGTGCATTCAATGGGTCTTATGTTTTATTTGTCGAATGATTCTTGAGAACTGCCGCACCATATTATTGACTTGGATATTTGTATCAAAATCATTTCTTAAATGCCCAATATCAATTGAATTTTAATTCATTAAACGGAGTTAACTGATCCAATACTAACTGTAGTTTATTAATTATCAATAATTTTATATAAGCAAATAAATGCAAACGACTTTAGGTCTACTCAATAAATAACTTTAACCGAAGCCCCCTATCTTGATGAAATACATTTGGTGGATGAGATAATATTTGATATAATTCAACAATGTATAGTATGTAAGCCGAACAAACAAATTCTTAGCGGATCATAGGAACTTCCTAGTGAACAAACTCATGTAAATTCTAAGTACTTCACCAACACAATGATAAACTTTCAGTATACAATCATATGATTTACTTCCCATTTACCACGGCCGTGTCATTTCAGAACTTTTACTTGTCTAATCTGACAGGGTTAATAACTTTGTATCAACGACTACACCTTATGTAAGCTAATTTTCATTGCCACGCTAGGTTAAATTCGTGTATTTTCATACATTTCAACGGTTAGAAATAATAACACATATGTAGTGTTGGAATATTTACAGAGTAAGAAATAATTTATCATTAAGTTAATAAACAATGTTATGTTGTTCGGTAACAAAGAGTTCATAACTCGTAGCGCCGATGTATAGCTTTCCATTGTTTTTATTTTATTTTGAATGATTGTGTAGTAGTCTTTATCAAGTTGTCAAGTAGCAAATCATACGAATATTCCCCTCATTAATGTTACACCTGAATTGTGCAATAAGCACGTACACTATTAATAACAAATGTGTGTAAACAGGCATGTCTTCTCGATTTTTGTTCCATAACAATTATCTAGCTAGAACCATTTCTTTAAGTGGTTCGAAATAGATGATTGATGGACATTTAGAATTTATCTTTTTAATTAAAACTAAATGTTTATTCTCTCCGTCGGCGGAGATAAGCAAGATATTAGCCTATTGAACGGATAAAACTTCTGTCCTAAATACATTAAGTAAATGACTGACAGGATGCCCTTTTTCAAATATACACAATTTCCGTTTTTTAATCGGCTTGCATAATCCATGACATATCTGTGCCTTTTCGGATATATTAATATCACTGTCCATATGTCATAAACAAATAACTGATTAACATTAATATAACAAGAAACACTTCGTTATTTCCACGGGAATTTCAAAATAAACGCAGGAAATCAGTATCTCACATTGTAAACACAAGTACATTTACATAAAATTTGTGAATATGCTCATTTTTCACCTTATATGGATACAACATAAATATAGATATTACCGACTGACCTTTATGTTTTTAACATTTATGTATGAACATAAATTATACACAATGTTTTCGTTTAATAATGGGCGTATTTCACGCACTGGGGACGAACTATGCACATGCCTTGTTAAGAAAAACATTTTAATGTAGCAAACAATGTCAACAATATATTTAGGGATTTAAATTTATGTTGGGATCTTTATGTTTATTTCGGGTTATATGTTTTCATTCAGGTGTCCCTATTATTATATGGATGATAAATTGTAGCAAGACAGTTGATGTAACACCTGGGCTCCTGAACGACACGGTGCAAATTCCGCGAAATTTGCTCGCCTTGTTACGTAGCGCTACATTGAGCAATCGCGTTGAAGAGAGGTTTAAAAGCCTTGAAACCTCTATTGAACATAACCCAGTCATGTGAAGATATTACACACGGGTGTGTATGTTATGTAATCAAGTGATGTATATTCATTGATAAACCAAGAATGTCCTCTTCAAACACACATCCCATCCCTTGATCAGCTTGCATGATCTGCTTGATTGTATAATGATATTTGGAATGAGTTAGATATAGGAGGAGGGAATAGATTTAAGTTAAAGCTTTGTATGTTGATGGATTTTTATATACAGGACAGGAGGGTCGATTTCTTGGTGTATGCGCCTATAATGTTAAAAAGATAGCTGAGTTTGTTCTAGGCTCGAGGCAGCACCTGCGATCTTAGATGCCGCTTCATATCAGTTGGTGTCGGTGAACTTGTTTTTCACAATAAACAAGAAAAAGAAATAACATGTTTTATCGCCATATCTATGAATGAATTAATGTACAGTCGTCCTGGGTTGCATGTGTTTTATGCCATCCTTCATTGTCGATATTGCAGTACGTTATGCATGATATGATAACGTTGTTTCCTTTCTACGCTGATGAAGGCATTGATATGATGTAATGAAGATACCATTTTATCAGTGTACACATCTATAACATTCTAAAACAATCGCCATTGGGAGAAAGCCAATATGTTATAAAGACTACTTTGTCAATACCATATTATTGCATTTATATTTATATACTTATAACCTTGGATGTAATGGAATAATGCAATACCTATAGTGAATTACAGACCGCATGGCTCGATTTTAGTAATTTGAAATCAGCTAGTGAACACATCGCTTTGAATCTCATTTGAAATTAATTGACTTTCTGCATCCAAGTATGTCTTAAAGGTGCATCAATTGTTTTTCATAAAATTTTATTAATTAAATTAAATTTTATTTTCACCACATGTGCTGTCTACAATACAACTAGGTTCACTCAACTTGCATATTTATCCCCAATAGCTAAATATGTCATAATTACTAGTTTCCAATTAAAATTGAGTAATATCATTTTGCATGTGCAGAAACCGAAACTGCACGTCCAATTTACATGCACAGTAGTTATGTGACCTATGAAACATTATCAACTCAGAGTTATGTTCTTGTCTGTTATATATAAGATTCCAAAATTACGTTTGACTCATTGACGCGCGCCACACGCTGTGCATTGCGCGGTTTTCGATCAGAAATCACTACTTTTACCTTTATATCGTCAATTTTCCAAGTATAATCAAAATGGTAGTTTTCGGTAACAGTCAGTACTTCTCGATAAAGTAACACCATTTATAACGTTTGGAATATGTGACCCCAAACAACATAATGGATGGACCTTTAATTACAATTATGGTGAGCATGCATAGAGCCACTGTTTACTGCAGAACAGACAAACACAATTATAGACAAACTCCATTATAGTGACAAAAACAAACAGCATATAGCTGATATTTTCAATATTTAACAAATATGGCAAATTTTGAGAATGATCAATCACAAATCATTAGATGCACACAGTTATCAATAGTTGGATATGTACAGAAATACTGCTCAAGCACTTACATTCTTGCACTTGCTACAGACACTTAGTCAAGGTGTTAATTTGCCGACAGGTGATGTGTAATCAAGTATGACCAGAATATTGCACATACCTTGTATGGAAAAAATTTAAAATAACAAACTTTATTTTAATATATAAATGTAGGATTCTAAAACGACCAGCTTTTACAACTAGCTAAACGTCAACAAAGGTGAAATCACCCTCAAACACTGCATAAGCATGCTCTCACCTGTTACTGCAGCGAGACACTAATTGTTTATATCCAATTAGTGAAGGTGTTAATTAGCCGAGAGGTGATGTGCGGTCAAGCATGACTGCCAGAATGTTCTTTGTGTGGCAAATGTCAATGCAAATTTTGAGAAGGTTCAATCACATGTCATGAGGAGCACAAATTTATCAATGGTTTGATGTGTACCGAAATACTGCTGAAGCACTTACATTCCCACCTGTTGCTACAGACACTTGTTAACTAGCAGATCGGTGATATGTGGTCAAGCATGATGACCAGCATATTGCACTTACTTTGTGGCAAATAAAGCAAGAACAAACTTTACAATCATAAAGATACTCCCTCTATTTTATTGTAACAAAACATTGGTATAAAATGTTAATATATATTAATGCTGTTAGTGTATGATACTTGATGTCCCTGAAAGCAGTTTCATTATAAAAGTTAAATGGACTTTGTTTCATAAAGTTTATTGGTTTTAATACCTTGGACAATATCATATGTGGGTGAGTCTGTGTGTGTCGGTCTGAGTGGAGATATGTATGAGGGAGTGTCAGATTGTGTGTTTGAATCTTTTGGAGAGTTTATAATGAGTGTGTATGAAGGTCGGTGAATCAGTTAACATCTTTTAGGGCGAATCAATGTGACAGTCTGTATGCGTCACTGCATCAGCTTGAGTGAGTTGGGTGAAAGGTATGCAAGAAGTATTAGCCTTTATGTATGTATATCCATATAACATTTTAATTTATGTATTTCTGTTGTTCAATAAGGTAAAAGTTGTGTCTTATAGACTCTAGTAGGCAATGTTTTTATTATATGTGTAGCGTAAAGCTGTGTATATATAGTTTATTGCAACAGCATGACATAGTAATAAATTATTATTATCATTATAATTATCATAAAATAATTTGAACACTTTTTCAACATAAGACGGTTATATTACCCAATAACTTGTCTATTCCTAATAATAGAAGGGAATCCGGATAAGATATTCTGTCCGGATTCCAGTATTCTTAGAAACATACTTTCCGGAAATATTTCCAGGAGAAGACACACGGATTTTGGATATGGAAAAGTATAATCTCCGGATTCCAGTATTCTTAGAAACATACTTTCCGGAAAAATTTCCGGGAGAATATGGGCGGATCTGGTATACGGGAGAGAATATTTTTCCGGATTCCCGGATACCAAATGGGTAAGGATACGGGAGAATCCGCCAGGTATCCGGAAATTGGATTCCACTGGTTTTGGTCCTGTGATATGTAGAGGTTTGGTGAAGTGTGGTCAACACGACTGTAACATGTAGACGTTTGGTGAAGTGTGGCCAATACCACTGTAATATGTAGAGGTTTGGTGAAGTCTGGCCAATACCACTGTAATATGTAGAGGTTTGGTGAAGTGTGGCCAATACCACTGTAATATGTTGACGTTTGGTGAAGCGTGGTCAACACGACTGTAATATGTAGAAGTTTGGTGAAGTGTGGCCAATACCACTGTAATATGTAGAGGTTTGGTGAAGTGTGGCAAATACCACTGTAATATGTAGAGGTTTGGTGAAGTGTGGCCAATACCACTGTAATATGTAGAGATTTGGTGGGGTGTGGCCACTACCACTGTAATATGTAGAGGTTTGGTGAAGTGTGGCAAATACCACTGTAATATGTAGAGGTTTGGTGAAGTGTGGCCAATACGCGTACGATTGTTATATGTAGACAGTTGGTGAAGTGTGGCCAATACCACTGTAATATGTAGAGGTTTCGTGAGGTGTGGCCAACACGACTACAATACGTAGAGGCTTGGTGAGGTGTGGCCAACACGACTACAATACGTAGAGGCTTGGTGAGGTGTGGCCAACACGACTACAATACGTAGAGGCTTCGTGAGGTGTGGCCAACACGACTACAATACGTAGAGGTTTGGTGAGGTGTTGCCAACACGACTACAATACGTAGAGGCTTGGTGACATGTGGCCAACACGACTACAATACGTAGAGGCTTGGTGAGGTGTGGCCAACACGACTACAATACGTAGAGGTTTGGTGAAGTGTGGCCAACACGACTACAATACGTAGAGGCTTGGTGAAGTGTGGTCAACACGACTACAATACGTAGAGGCTTGGTGAGGTGTGGCCAACACGACTATAATACGTAGAGGCTTGGTGAGGTGTGGCCAACACGACTACCATACGTAGAGGCTTGGTGAAGTGTGGTCAACACGACTATAATACGTAGAGGCTTGGTGAGGTGTGGCCAACACGACTACAATACGTAGAGGCTTGGTGAGGTGTGGCCAACACGACTACAATACGTAGAGGCTTGGTGAGGTGTGGCCAACACGACTACAATACGTAGAGGCTTGGTGACATGTGGCCAACACGACTACAATACGTAGAGGCTTGGTGAGGTGTGGCCAACACGACTACAATACGTAGAGGCTTGGTGAGGTGTGGTCAACACGACTACAATACGTAGAGGCTTGGTGAGATGTGGCCAACACGACTACAATACGTAGAGGCTTGGTGAGGTGTGGCCAACACGACTACAATACGTAGAGGCTTGGTGAGGTGTGGCCAACACGACTACAATACGTAGAGGCTTGGTGAGGTGTGGCCAACACGACTACAATACGTAGAGGCTTCGTGAGGTGTGGCCAACACGACTACAATACGTAGAGGCTTGGTGAGGTGTGGCCAACACGACTACAATACGTAGAGGCTTGGTGAGGTGTGGCCAACACGACTACAATACGTAGAGGCTTGGTGAGGTGTGGCCAACACGACTACAATACGTAGAGGCTTGGTGAGGTGTGGCCAACACGACTACAATACGTAGAGGCTTCGTGAGGTGTGGCCAACACGACTACAATACGTAGAGGTTTGGTGAGGTGTGGCCAACACGACTACAATACGTAGAGGCTTGGTGACATGTGGCCAACACGACTACAATACGTAGAGGCTTGGTGAGGTGTGGCCAACACGACTACAATACGTAAAGGCTTGGTGAGGTGTGGCCAACACGACTACAATACGTAGAGGCTTGGTGAGGTGTGGCCAACACGACTACAATACCTAGAGGCTTGGTGAGGTGTGGCCAACACGACTACAATACGTAGAGGCTTGGTGAGGTGTGGCCAACACGACTACAATACGTAGAGGCTTCGTGAGGTGTGGCCAACACGACTACAATACGTAGAGGTTTGGTGAGGTGTGGCCAACACGACTACAATACGTAGAGGCTTGGTGAGGTGTGGCCAACAGGACTTAAATACGTAGAGGCTTCGTGAGGTGTGGCCAACACGACTACAATACGTAGAGGCTTGGTGAGGTGTGGCCAACACGACTACAATACGTAGAGGCTTGGTGACATATGGCCAACACGACTACAATACGTAGAGGCTTGGTTAGGTGTGGCCAACACGACTACAATACGTAGAGGCTTGGTGAGGTGTGACCAACACGACTACAACACGTAGAGGCTTGGTGAAGTGTTGCCAACACGACTACAATACGTAGAGGCTTGGTGACATGTGGCCAACACGACTACAATACGTAGAGGCTTGGTGAGGTGTGACCAACACGACTACAACACGTAGAGGCTTGGTGAAGTGTTGCCAACACGACTACAATACGTAGAGGCTTGGTGACATGTGGCCAACACGACTACAATACGTAGAGGCTTGGTTAGGTGTGGCCAACACGACTACAATACGTAGAGGCTTGGTGAGGTGTGGCCAACACGACTACAATACGTAGAGGCTTGGTGAGGTGTGGCCAACACGACTACAATACGTAGAGGCTTGGTGAGGTGTGGCCAACACGACTACAATACGTAGAGGCTTGGTGAGGTGTGGCCAACACGACTACAATACGTAGAGGCTTGGTGAGGTGTGGCCAACACGACTACAATACGTAGAGGCTTGGTGAGGTGTGGCCAACACGACTACAATACGTAGAGGCTTGGTGAGGTGTGGCCAACACGACTACAATACGTAGAGGCTTGGTGAGATGTGGCCAACACGACTACAATACGTAGAGGCTTGGTTAGGTGTGGCCAACACGACTACAATACGTAGAGGCTTGGTGAGGTGTGGCCAACACGGCTGTAATATGTAGAGGCTTGGTGAAGTGTGGCCAATACCACTGTAATATGTAGAGGTTTGGTGAAGTGTGGCCAAAACCACTGTAATATGTAGAGGTTTGGTGAAGTGTGGCCAATACCACTGTAATATGTAGACTTTTGGTGAAGCGTGGTCAACACGACTGTAATATGTAGAAGTTTGGTGAAGTGTGGCCAACACGACTACAATACGTAGAGGCTTGGTGACATGTGGCCAACACGACTACAATACGTAGAGGCTTGGTGAGGTGTGGCCAACACGACTACAATACGTAGAGGCTTGGTGAGGTGTGGCCAACACGACTACAATACGTAGAGGCTTGGTGAGGTGTGGCCAACACGACTACAATACGTAGAGGCTTGGTGAGGTGTGGCCAACACGACTATAATACGTAGAGGCTTGGTGAGGTGTGGCCAACACGACTACAATACGTAGAGGCTTGGTGAGGTGTGGCCAACACGACTACAATACGTAGAGGCTTGGTGAGGTGTGGCCAACACGACTACAATACGTAGAGGCTTGGTGAGGTGTGGCCAACACGACTACAATACGTAGAGGCTTGGTGAGGTGTGGCCAACACGACTACAATACGTAGAGGCTTGGTGAGGTGTGGCCAACACGACTACAATACGTAGAGGCTTGGTGAGGTGTGGCCAACACGACTACAATACGTAGAGGCTTCGTGAGGTGTGGCCAACACGACTACAATACGTAGAGGTTTAGTGAGGTGTGGCCAACACGACTACAATACGTAGAGGCTTGGTGACATGTGGCCAACACGACTACAATACGTAGAGGCTTGGTGAGGTGTGGCCAACACGACTACAATACGTAGAGGCTTGGTGAGGTGTGGCCAACACGACTACAATACGTAGAGGCTTGGTGAGGTGTGGCCAACACGACTACAATACCTAGAGGCTTGGTGAGGTGTGGCCAACACGACTACAATACGTAGAGGCTTGGTGAGGTGTGGCCAACACGACTACAATACGTAGAGGCTTCGTGAGGTGTGGCCAACACGACTACAATACGTAGAGGTTTGGTGAGGTGTGGCCAACACGACTACAATACGTAGAGGCTTGGTGAGGTGTGGCCAACACGACTTAAATACGTAGAGGCTTCGTGAGGTGTGGCCAACACAACTACAATACGTAGAGGCTTGGTGAGGTGTGGCCAACACGACTACAATACGTAGAGGCTTGGTGACATATGGCCAACACGACTACAATACGTAGAGGCTTGGTTAGGTGTGGCCAACACGACTACAATACGTAGAGGCTTGGTGAGGTGTGACCAACACGACTACAACACGTAGAGGCTTGGTGAAGTGTTGCCAACACGACTACAATACGTAGAGGCTTGGTGACATGTGGCCAACACGACTACAATACGTAGAGGCTTGGTGAGGTGTGGCCAACACGACTATAATACGTAGAGGCTTGGTGAGGTGTGGCCAACACGACTACAATACGTAGAGGCTTGGTGAGGTGTGGCCAACACGACTACAATACGTAGAGGCTTGGTGAGATGTGGCCAACACGACTACAATACGTAGAGGCTTGGTGAGGTGTGGCCAACACGACTACAATACGTAGAGGCTTGGTGAGGTGTGGCCAACACGACTACAATACGTAGAGGCTTGGTGAGGTGTGGCCAACACGACAACAATACGTAGAGGCTTGGTTAGGTGTGGCCAACACGACTACAATACGTAGAGGCTTGGTGAGGTGTGGCCAACACGACTACAATACGTAGAGGCTTGGTGAGGTGTGGCCAACACGACTACAATACGTAGAGGGTTGGTGAGGTGTGGCCAACACGACTACAATACGTAGAGGTTTGGTGAGGTGTGGCCAACACGACTACAATACGTAGAGGCTTGGTGAGGTGTGGCCAACACGACTATAATACGTAGAGGCTTGGTGAGGTGTGGCCAACACGACTACAATACGTAGAGGCTTGGTGAGGTGTGGCCAACACGACTACAATACGTAGAGGCTTGGTGAGTGTGGCCAACACGACTACAATACGTAGAGGCTTGGTGAGGTGTGGCCAACACGACTACAATACGTAGAGGCTTGGTGAGGTGTGACCAACACGACTACAATACGTAGAGGCTTGGTGAGGTGTGGCCAACACGACTTAAATACGTAGAGGCTTGGTGAGGTGTGGCCAACACGACTACAATACGTAGAGGCTTGGTGAGGTGTGGCCAACACGACTACAATACGTAGAGGCTTGGTGAGGTGTGGCCAACACGACTTAAATACGTAGAGGCTTGGTGAGGTGTGGCCAACACGACTACAATACGTAGAGGCTTGGTGAGGTGTGGCCAACACGACTACAATACGTAGAGGCTTGGTGAGGTGTGGCCAACACGACTACAATACGTAGAGGCTTGGTGAGGTGTGGCCAACACGACTACAATACGTAGAGGCTTCGTGAGGTGTGGCCAACACGACTACAATACGTAGAGGCTTGGTGAAGTGTGGTCAACACGACTACAATACGTAGAGGCTTGGTGAGATGTGGCCAACACGACTACAATACGTAGAGGCTTGGTGAGTTGTGGCCAACACGACTACAATACGTAGAGGCTTGGTGAGATGTGGCCGACACGACTACAATACGTTGAGGCTCGGTGAGATGTGGCCAACACGACTACAATACGTAGAGGCTTCGTGAGATGTGGCCAACACGACTACAATACGTAGAGGCTTGGTGAGATGTGGCCAACACGACTACAATACGTAGAGGCTTGGTGAGATGTGGCCAACACGACTACAATACGTAGAGCCTTGGTGAGGTGTGGCCAACACGACTACAATACGTAGAGGCTTGGTGAGGTGTGGCCAACACGACTACAATACGTAGAGGCTTGGTGAGGTGTGACCAACACGACTACAATACGTAGAGGCTTGGTGAAAAAGCTGTTGCGCAATTGTACAAGGCGCCGCTGTGCAATATGTATAATTGTACAAGGCGCCGCTGTGCAATGTGTATAATTGTATAAGGCGCCGATGTGCAATATGTATAATTGTACAAGGCGCCGATGTGCAATATGTATAACTGTGTAAGGCGCCGATGTGCAATGTGTATAATTGTATAAGGCGCCGCTGTGCAATATGTATAATTGTATAAGGCGCCGCTGTGCAATGTGTATAATTGTATAAGGCGCCGCTGTGCAATATGTATAATTGTATAAGGCGCCGCTGTGCAATATGTATAATTGTACAAGGCGCCGCTGTGCAATATGTAACGACCCTCTGTACTTTCAACAGCTGCTGGTTTGTAATTTAGCATGAAAAGCTCATTAGTCGTTCTTATTCCATCCATTACAGCTGTTATTGCCAGACAAAATGTATTTTCAAGCGAAGGATTTACAACAAGTTACAGAAACAATATTAGTGGAAGTAATTTTACTATGCTGATGTGATGTTATTTGTTGTCAGCTATTGGTGCCGAAACGTATTTAATGACTTCATTAAGTGTAATACATAAAAACACAGGTTTGTCGATGTCAAATAATTGTTACATTGTAAACATATGTTATTTATGAAGAAAGTATTAAATACAACTATGACAAGGACAAGATCTCCCGCTGCCTAGCAACTACCAACTTCCAAACGCAAGGCATAACTGTTGCCAGTCTGCATTACTGGCTGATTAAACCCTTGCGGTATTTCCCTCGCTTTCTTGTGTCGAGGCAGTGAATCGCTGCACTGGAAATGCATAGCGGGCCTGGATTTCTAAACACAGATTTCTTAAGGAAATACTGCAAGGCCTAAATCAGCCAGTAATGGAGACTGGCAAGAGTTATGTCCCTTGCATTGGGAAGTTGAGCAACTACATACATGACACAAATATGATTTCATACATAATGGACAGTCAAGCACAGGAAACAGTTGAACACTTTCAATGATGTACAAATCTTCAAATGTTCCTCGGTGAAGTGCCAGGGTTGCTCTACTTTGAAGAGGTTGCATAGTTTGCAGATGTTCCTCCATTGTTAGAAACAGCTTCAGTGTCGATGTAGAAGACGGATGTCAGGAGGACCGTGTAGTCCGTATCAGAGTTAAACAGCGTCTGTTGTTCTTATTCGTGAAATCCACACTCTCCCCCATCACTGCAGGTGCTTCTAAATACGTTTCCAAGTCAATCATAGACAGACAGACAGACAATTTGTTTATTTGAGTACATCAAAATATTCAAAACATGGCATAAAACACATATAAAAGTACAGAACCACTCAATATGAGTTATGAGAGACTATAACATGTAGTATTCATAAAATTATACGCAGCTTTAATAAAAGCATAAAATGGATAATAGTTTACGAAAATAACAACCGTTTCCTTCTCTGTAGAATTTAAAAGCAGGTTTTGGCAAAGTAGTAAAACAGGTCAGCACTTTGCCATAAAAACATTGTTTCAAAATCTGTTAAAATATAACCATTAACAGCCTGGGACGATACAAATTTAAAAAGGTTTTCTCTAATGTCAGTATAATTATCACAGTGAAACAGTACATGTAACTCGTCTTCGACACAATCAGTACAATTATAACATTTCCTTTGATTTACAGGTACATGTTCATACCGCCCAGTTTCAATTCTTATTTGGGCTACACCACATCTAAACTTTGCCATTGCTGAACGGTAACATCTGGGCATATTAGATATAACTCAGGACAAAACTCATGTTTAAAAAGCCTATAAGATCTTAACTTATTAGAGCCCTTCCGCCCATCCTCCTTGTTTAAAAGACATTTCCAATTTAAGATATACTCTTCCATACATTTATTTTCTACTCGTGTACAAATAACTATCTTACTTAAGATATATACAGGGTTTAAAACGTAAGACATACCAAGAACGTGAAACTTATTCCTTATTCTAAAATTCCAATTTTTAATATTTAATCCCGCTTTTACCTCAGCCCATTTAAAGAAAAAACTATTAAGTCTATGTGACATGTGCTTAAAACGTACCCATTGCCTAGTAACACTTTTCCACTGTCGGACAATTGGTGGTACCCAGCCCATATCCCCATTTATTGCAAGATTGGGGCGTACTTCCCCAGACCAAGAAAGAATCTAATTGCCCTATGTTGTACAGCATTAACAGCAGAGATATCCTGGGTACCTCATATAGCTGATCCATAATCTAAAACAGACCATACCATACTATCATACAGCTTAGTATATGTATCATAGTGCATGCCACCGAGTAACTTAAACCTTGATATAAGTAACCCGAGTGCCCTGTTGGCAGCTTTAGCTGCTGTACCCGCCATTGCCTTAAAGTCTAAATGTTCCGATAGGTAAAGCCCAAGGTAGGTATAACTATTTACAATGAATTTCTAACATATCTGGTCCAACATTGAAAACAAACTGCGTCTTTTCTGTAGATGGATCATATGATTATATTAAGCATTTAATTAACTATCTCTCCAGAGTGGAATACTCACAGTCTAATCACCACTAATCACGACCATGCTGATCCTCCGTGTCGCTGCTTTTACGTGTAGCAATCACGCTATGCTTGTCGTGTACAGGAAAGCTTTAGCGGGGGTCGGCGCAGGGCAAAGGCTTGTATAACCCAGATAGAAGATTCAGATTCAAGTTATTTACTAATAAGATGAAGAAAAGAGACATATAGTGTTAAGTTTCAGCGACCACTCACGATCAGCTATTTTTCAAAAGCATGTTATAGTTGCAAATTAGAAGATAATAGATCTTTGAAGGGCATTTAGAAGTGGTATACATAAGAATAATAAGATTTTCTGGATAACAACTTCTTTAATGTGAAAATACACGACGTTTCGGAGTACATACTCACTCCTTCATCAGGTGGAATGTAAGGAAATAACAAAATATGGTACATTTATATAGCAAACAAAACAATGGTGAGGAAACTCAATCAGGGAGATTAACATGCATGAGAATGGTATACAATGGGGATTTGTAATATAAACATGATGGAGATGAAGGATGAGAATGATGAGGATTTGCAATACAAACATGAATGGAAGTGAGTAGATAAACAAAGGCCTGTAGGCTTTATTGAAGATGTAAATAAACAAACACACGATGAAACGAGGGAGGCCAGTTGGCTGTATTGAAATTGTTAAGCAAATAATAATTATGGTTGATTTGGGAGAGAGGCCAATTGTTGATGTGGGTGGCTTTGAAGTTGTTGCATGGTGATTGGAGCTGATAGGCGTTGATTGGTGGGGACTCCTCGGATAATTTGCTCCGACAGGAGTGGATGGAAGGTAGGGATACTTGGATTTGTTTTGGTTGGGTTCTCCTCGGATATTTCCTCCGACAGGAGATAGAAGTTCTAGATCAGTGAATCCCACGCACATGGTAGGAAGATGCCTTGATCGCGGTTTATTGCAGGTTTTTCCCTTCGAATGTCAATCGCTTCTTGGAGTTTTCTTTGGCGCCAGTTCTTGTTGTTGGTTGACAGGACTTTGGTAGCTTCCCAATCGATGATGTGATCCTTGTTTTTCAGGGTATGCTCAGATAGGGCGGATTTCAGGTCAAGTTTGTTGACGGACGCTTGGTGTTCCTTGATCCTTGTGTTGATAGATCGTAGCGTTTCTCCAACATGATGTTTCAGGTGTACAATGTTTCAGGTGTACGATGTTTCAGGTGTACGATGTTCCAGGTGTACGGTGTTTCAGGTGTACGATGTTTCAGGTGTACGATGTTTCAGGTGTACGATGTTTCAGGTGTACGTTTTTTCAGGTGGGCGATGTTTCAGGTGTACGATGTTTCAGGTGTACGATGTTTCAGGTGTACGATGTTTCAGGTGGACGATGTTTCAGGTGGACGAAGTTTCAGGTGGACGATGTTTCAGGTGTAGACGCTAACGTTATCAAGCAACTGATGATGGAGATACTTTGCAAGATGAATATACATACACGGAGAGCAGCTTGTACAATTGAATAGGTTGATGTAGACCTTTCCGCCATCTTTACAACTTCAAATACAACTTGTGTTAGTGTCGTACAATGGAAAACGCTATGAAGTTCAGTAGTTATCATTCATATTATGGATTATTTATATAATGAGGAATGACGTCTCTAAACGTATTCACAGTTGTTTGTCATATTTACCTAATAAACCTTATAAACCTAATACACCTTATAAACCATATAAACCTTATAAACCTAATACACCTTATAAACCTAATACACCTTATAAACCTTATAAACCTTATAAACCTAATAAACCTTATAAACCTAATAAACCTTATAAACCTAATAAACCATATAAACCTAATAAACCTTATAAACCTAATAAACCTTATAAACCTAATAAACCTTATAAACCTAATAAACCATATAAACCTAATAAACCATATAAACCTAATAAACCTTATAAACCTAATACACCTTATAAACCATATAAACCTTATAAACCTTATAAACCTAATAAACCTTATAAACCTAATACACCTTATAAACCATATAAACCTAATAAACCTTATAAACCTAATACACCTTATAAACCATATAAACCTTATAAACCTAATACACCTTATAAACCTAATACACCTTATAAACCTTATAAACCTTATAAACCTAATAAACCTTATAAACCTAATAAACCTTATAAACCTAATAAACCATATAAACCTAATAAACCTTATAAACCTAATAAACCTTATAAACCTAATAAACCATATAAACCTAATAAACCATATAAACCTAATAAACCTTATAAACCTAATAAACCTTATAAACCTTATAAACCTAATAAACCTTATAAACCTAATAAACCTTGTAAACCTAATAAACCTTATAAACCTTATAAACCTAATAAACCTTATAAACCTAATAAACCTTATAAACCTAGGCCTACATACCACCAAGGTCTTCTCTAGAAGATTCACAACATCACGCTAATGATGACTGGCGATACAAGCCTAATTAGTTCATCTCCATGTTGGAGAATAGTAATATAATAATACACAGACAAACATTGCCGGTATATCTACCAATTTGGTTATTATTTTGATTAAAGGCCGGTTATAACTAGAACCATACAAACTAGCAACCTGCAGTGATGAGAAAATTGATGAGATAATTTCCCGAAATTTTCATTCCAGAGATTTAACGTTAAAGTACTAGTCTGTTATTTATGTGACATTGAGGTTAAATAAAAACGTTTTAGTTTACATTAAAGGCGCTGTAGTACGCCGTTCCTACTTAAATGTTATTAACATTAAAATGGCCTCTCGAAGTTCGTTCAAGTGATGTGACTGATGTAGCGATACCTAAACACTCAAGAGATCAATGAGCGCTACGAAGCGCTTCATTTTGTTGAACCGCCGGCTGTTGTTTCCCTGAATATAGGTGGCGCTGTCTCACAGTACCATATGGCACTTTGTAATTACAACACATTGATCAGTCACTGGGACATAACACGTCAGTCAGATATGCCAAATAATATAAAAACGTAAGTGAAAGCAGTCGCTAGGCAACAGAGGTACGCATGAGTTCAGAATCAAGGTAACAACTGAAACCTTTTGCTTATACCAGGACGGTTACCATGGAGATGGATATGGACAGATATAAGAAACAAGGTCGGTGGATTTTCAAATGACCAAACTTGATAACGGTGTTGCAGCATCTACACCGAAACGCCACACTCCTGCAATAAAGAAGTTAAACGTTACCTCTTCATCTACCCAACTTGTCTGTTAAAGGTGTAAGGTGCTATAGAACAGTATCTGTTTAAGTTCTGATTCCCGGTATCACGTAGGTTATGGCTCTTAGATGTGTATTAGCAATCCCACTTCTTATTCTGTCTCAACAGCGGTTACTCAAGTCATTTCCTCAGACCTAACCTCTGTCCATAGATTTAGTCAAGTCATTTCTTCCCACTCGAGTTAGTTAAACATTGAAGACCAGGTTTTTGACAATTTCATCCTGTGTGTGCTACTTCCTCATCATGTTCGTTTTGTTGATTGTTGAAGAGTTTTAACTGAATCCATATATGGACTCGAGGTTTCTTCATTTGTTGAATGACAGTGAAACGCCGTAGAAACAGGCCAGAAAGTGATATATCATGACCAACCAACACGGCAGCTGACACTATGACTTAGGTACATCAAATCACATTTCACGCATCAACCCCTTGTTTATAAAGCCCGAGTTGGATTGCAGACTTGAATTCTGATAAACCTAACATATCTCCTTGATCGTTCAACATTCGTAATGATCCGATACACCAGTACATATATATGCGAACTTACGAACCTTTTCGCTAATGATGCAATATAATGGCCTCAATGTTGGTAAATCGATGTTATAAAATAGTTGCCAGGTTTGTTGTGTGCTCCTGATAAAAGGTAGTCTGCACTAATAAAAGCACCATTTTTACATGTTACGAGAACAGTTCTATTTCCAATCCAGCTGGGCGTGTCCAGAATCTATGGGACTGTCGTGTGTGCTATGAGCGCCGGGAGGGCGATCAATCCACGTCTGGTACTGGATGCACATGTATGGACGTGGTGCACACGCCGAGTAATTAATATACAGAGGGTCACAACTGGCTTGAACAGATGCTTGATACAGACCGTTAAATATATCAATACTTTAAGACTGCTACCTACTCGCTCGCTCGCTGCGATGTCAGGTATATATATGTATATGTATATATATGTATATATATATACGTTAAGACTGCTACCTACTCGCTCGTTCGCTATATATATCGTGTGTCCATACAGCACAGACGCTTTGTTGTCAAAATAATGTTAATTCAGGCTGACAATTCATACAATATTAGAATATGCTACCTCAGCCTCAAGTTTTAGTTGTTGAAGACAAAATATGATTCCTTGTCGAGTGAAATGATCCTGGTAGACGGACTAGACAACTCGAGGTATGTCTCCTGGCATTCACCGACTGTATACCAGCTGGTACTCACTTCCTTATTAGATGGGAGCGGGCAAATGTTCAATATGAGGCAGTCATCATTAAAGTGTGTGTGTATTGTTGGTAAGGTGTGTGTCTGTTTGCTAAGGTTCACATTGATGCATGATAGGTAAGTGACGCATGACTTACATCAATCTTACTATTGCAGCAATTTACATATGAATATGACGTCATAACTTTCTGTAACGTATCATTCTCCTTGAAGATGAAATGAAACCGCTAGGAGAGAGACACTCGGAGTTTTTTTAAATTTTGATAACTTAAATATTATTACAACTGGTTTCTTCGCAAACTAAGTCGTGAGGTAACATGACATTCCCTTAGATTATGAAAACAAAGAACGACAGGTCGTACTGACATTTTCAGAGAAATAAAGTAGAAAGCGGGGGTAGACCCAATGAGATACGTATCTATTGTAAGTAGTAGAAAGTAGGGGTAGACCCATTGAGATACGTATCTATTGTAGGTAGTAGAAAGTAGGGGTAGACCCATTGAGATACGTATCTATTGTAAGTAGTAGAAAGCGGGGTAGACCCAATGAGATACATATCTATTGTAGGTAGTAGAAAGTAGGGGTAGACCCATTGAGATACGTATCTATTGTAAGTAGTAGAAAGCAGGGGTAGACCCAATGAGATACGTATCTATTGTAAGTAGTAGAAAGCGGGGGTAGACCCATTGAGATACGCATCTACTGTAGGTACTAGAAAGCAGGGGTAGACCCATTGAGATACGTATCTATTGTAAGTAGTAGAAAGTAGGGGTAGACCCATTGAGATACGTATCTACTGTAGGTACTAGAAAGCAGGGGTAGACCCATTGAGATACGTATCTATTGTAAGTAGTAGAAAGTAGGGGTAGACCCATTGAGATACGTATCTATTGTAAGTAGTAGAAAGCAGGGGTAGACCCAATGAGATACGTATCTATTGTAGGTAGTAGAAAGTAGGGGTAGACCCATTGAGATACGTATCTACTGTAAGTAGTAGAAAGCAGGGGTAGACCCAATGAGATACATATCTACTGTAAGTAGTAGAAAGCAGGGGTAGACCCATTGAGATACGTATCTACTGTAAGTAGTAGAAAGCAGGGGTAGACCCATTGAGATACGTATCTATTGTAAGTAGTAGAAAGTAGGGGTAGACCCATTGAGATACGTATCTATTGTAAGTAGTAGAAAGCAGGGGTAGACCCAATGAGATACGTATCTATTGTAGGTAGTAGAAAGTAGGGGTAGACCCATTGAGATACGTATCTACTGTAAGTAGTAGAAAGCAGGGGTAGACCCATTGAGATACGTATCTATTGTAAGTAGTAGAAAGCAGGGGTAGACCCATTGAGATACGTATCTACTGTAAGTAGTAGAAAGCAGGGTAGACCCATTGAGATACGTATCTATTGTAAGTAGTAGAAAGCAGGGGTAGACCCATTGAGATACGTATCTACTGTAAGTAGTAGAAAGCAGGGGTAGACCCATTGAGATACGTATCTACTGTAAGTAGTAGAAAGCAGGGGTAGACCCATTGAGATACGTATCTACTGTAAGTAGTAGAACGCAGGGGTAGACCCATTGAGATACGTATCTATTGTAAGTAGTAGAAAGCAGGGGTAGACCCATTGAGATACGTATCTACTGTAAGTAGTAGAAAGCAGGGGTAGACCCATTGAGATACGCATCTACTGTAAGTAGTAGAAAGCAGGGGTAGACCCATTGAGATACGTATCTATTGTAAGTAGTAGAAAGCGGGGGTAGACCCATTGAGATACGTATCTACTGTAAGTAGTAGAAAGCAGGGGTAGACCCATTGAGATACGTATCTATTGTAAGTAGTAGAAAGCGGGGGTAGACCCATTGAGATACGTATCTATTGTAAGTAGTAGAAAGCAGGGGTAGACCCATTGAGATACGTATCTACTGTAAGTAGTAGAAAGCAGGGGTAGACCCATTGAGATACGTAGCTATTGTAAGTAGTAGAAAGCGGGGGTAGACCCATTGAGATACGTATCTATTGTAAGTAGTAGAAAGCGGGGTAGATCCACTGAGATACGTATCTATTGTAAGTAGTAGAAAGCAGGGGTATACCCATTGAGATACGTATCTACTGTAGGTACTAGAAAGCAAGGGTAGACCCATTGAGATACGTATCTACTGTAAGTAGTAGAAAGCAGGGGTAGACCCATTGAGATACGTATCTACTGTAAGTAGTAGAAAGCAGGGGTAGACCCATTGAGATACGTATCTACTGTAAGTAGTAGAAAGCAGGGGTAGACCCATTGAGATACGTATCTATTGTAAGTAGTAGAAAGCAGGGGTAGACCCATTGAGATACGTATCTACTGTAAGTAGTAGAAAGTAGGGGTAGACCCATTGAGATACGTATCTATTGTAAGTAGTAGAAAGCAGGGGTAGACCCATTGAGATACGTATCAACTGTAAGTAGTAGAAAGCAGGGGTAGACCCATTGAGATACGTATCTACTGTAAGTAGTAGAAAGCAGGGGTAGACCCATTGAGATACGTATCTACTGTAAGTAGTAGAACGCAGGGGTAGACCCATTGAGATACGTATCTATTGTAAGTAGTAGAAAGCAGGGGTAGACCCATTGAGATACGTATCTACTGTAAGTAGTAGAAAGCAGGGGTAGACCCATTGAGATACATTAGATTAGCATACGTACATTAGATTAGCATACATTAGCATACATACATTAGATTAGCATACGTACATTGGCATACGTACATTAGCATACATACATTAACATACGTACATTAGTATACGTACATTAGATTAGCATACGTACATTAGATTAGCATACATTAGCATACGTACATTAGCATACTTACATTAGCATACATACATTAGCATACGTACATTAGCATATGTACATTAGATTAGCATACGTACATTAGCATACGTACATTAGATTAGCATACATACATTAGCAGACGTACATTAGATTAGCATACATTAGCATACATACATTAGCACACGTACATAAGCATACGTACATTAGCATACGTACATTAGATTAGCATACATTAGCATACATACATTAGCACACGTACATTAGATTAGCATACATTAGCATACATACATTAGCACACGTACATTAGCATACGTACATTAGCATACGTACATGGTAAAACACCTGTGCTTCACTACCTGTAAAGCAACATTTGTGATGTTCTCATTGCACTTATTTCTTTGCATATCTGGTACCTTTTTGTCCACATATTCATGAATGCATTTTAATTATTTTAGCTTTAGTATTTATTTAAATGTCATATTTTCTCTTATATCTTGTGTATCATCATATCAATTGTATGACATGTATAAACTCTCTCATAGCCTTTATTTACAGGGTGGATTTTCATTGTTTTAATGTATTATCAATATCTTGAATGTGAAATGTTGCGGTGAGATTCTAAATAGAGATTATTACCCGAGGAAGTGTGTCATATGACCTTTACGAAACGAGTGTGAATTTTTGTATTGCCCGAGCGAGAGCGAGGGTAATACACAAATTTGCACGAGTTTGGTAAAAGTCATATGACACACTTTCGAGTGTAATAATTTCTTTATTACCCGTTCTATTCCATGTGATTCGCGTAAAAATAGTCACAAAGCGGCCCACTTCTCTTGCGACGGCAGGCCACAGTGACGTCACGAACAATCGTTTTATGACGTCACAGACGACAAAATACGGGAAGCCGCGGTGAAACAATGGTTGCTAGGCAAAAGTGATATGTGCACATGTGCTCATATCAATAATATTAACTCGGTTATTTACAACCATATGGGTAATAATAGAGATTATGTCTGTCTGTTTAAACCAACACCCCAGAATTGCAGATTGACATCCTTCGCGTATTGTTTTATCACTAAATGTTACCCTTATTTTAGGCACTGGATGCATAATTAATCACAAGTAACGTATATTCATGGTCTACGAGAAATGTGTAATTCTGCAACTGTCACGTGTAGTTTGATACCATGTCACATGGTTGGTTCGGATGGCCTTCCAGTGCCCAGTGTTCTTCAAGTGTGTACCGTGTCACCGTCGGTTCTAACCTCCTCCAGGATGACCATCGCAACACTACCGGCAGTAGATTCAATGTTTTACATTCGTATGATGTTCGGGACGCTAGCTCCGGCAATGTGTGACGCCCGCATAAGGGAACTGAGGCTTGAAGCCACACTGCTCGACAAGCAGGATTGTCATAAACGGTATAGAACAGTTCCACTGGTGAACATAATGACGGAAACTTGTTGAATAGTTCAGTTACCTGTTTGAACCTCACTCAGGAATGCTGCACATGTAGTTCTACCACGAATGGACTACTGCAACAGTTTACTTGTGAGCATATCCATACTTCTAGCAGAATTGACTGTCTCTAATCAGGAAAGTCACATCGTACCAGTCCTCAAGGTGTTGCACTGGCTGCCAGTCAAAGCAAGAATTCTATGTATTGTAATTTATAGAGGATACTAAACGACCTTCGTTAGTACTACACTAGTTTAACATTGCCATATAAATATTAAACTGTAGTACCTTCCATGGCGAGAAATAAAACTGTTTTCACAAAAAGAGCACCAGGCCACCTCAATGAGCTTGTTACAGGATGGACTGTGAGATAGATCACAAGATCCATGATGTATTTAAAGCCACTCGAAATCCTATCTTAAAGGAACTCTGGGTCATCCCAAATTTACTGCCGCCGATAAGACCCTTATGTCACGTGAGTCAGACTGGGCGCCGACCCAGCGATGGAGACAGGGTTTTGACAGGGGATTTCCGTATGGAAAACAGGTTCGTTAAAGTAAATTTCGGTAGAGTATCTAACGATTTATTCGAAGGAGAGTTTTGATCAAATTATGTTGAGTAATTTGTTCCCTCCATGAAATAAAATTCATAAATTGAATGAAAATAAAAACAGTTTTTTCTGCTTTATTTTTCAGATCAGTCAACATTGCGTTACATCCGTCAACACTATAATACACGACTGGGAACCCCTTCCACAAAGAGAACTAAGCTAAACACTGACAATACTGTTCGGCCCTTCAGACTCAAGAGCTTAGACTGGTTTGCGGGAGGGGTCCATGAACTAGACATACATAAGTTAAGGTTACGCTACATATCTCAGTACAGTTGATCTTATATCTTTGCACACAGACCATGGACAACTCTCATAACATGTTTCTCACACTTCTAAAACCCACATACACGTTATTTATACAAACACTAAAATTATGCCATACAGCATCACTTATCTGCACAGTTGTAATTCTCACATTTCTACCTGAAATAAAAATTAAGAGAGACATAATGCATAATCCCTGGATACAGAAAGTGCAGACATACATTCGATCGGCTAAATTCAGATCATCTATCGGCTCACCAGGTTAATGAATAAAGACATTTTTACAATTTAATGACACTTTGAATATACATAAGAATAATTTAATCAAAGTGTCTTCTGAATGAGAAAATAAATATTTTTAGTATTGAGATGTTACACAACCAAGCTATATAAAACATACAGTAATATTTCTTACTCGCAATCAAATAACTCTTACACAAACTATTACCTAAGTAGAAAGTACAAAAATGGAGGTAAGAAAAAGTAAAGAAAAGTAAAGATATATTTGTTAAATAGAGAACAGAGAGCATAATCAACTCCCATCTATCTTGAAATACACGCTCAGTTTTTGATATACATGTATATACATTCTCGTACACTTTTGGCTTTCCTGAAAAATATAATTTTCTTTTGACAAGTGCTTAGAGAAATGCATAACTAAAACCCACACACACAATTATTTAAAAAAAAATGAGGATACACCCGATAGCGGCAAATACTCATGAAAACATAAAAAATAGAGCCATGGGCTCTGTAGCTCATCAGGATTTGATTATTATCTAAGGTTGAATATCTAAGTTATCTCAAGTAATACATTGTTAACATGGGGTCACAAAATCTACAATTTAGAATAAGACCCTTACGTAATTTTGGAACTGGAGAAGAAGATGAAAATAGGTTTTTAAGGATGTGACCCCGGTGACCCCATTTGGGGTCATGGGGTCACGAAATCTACAATTTAGAATCCCCATGGGCCAAGGAGTCTGCACACAACTTTTCAGCTCTCTAGACCTTTTGGAACTGGAGAAGAAGATGAAAATAAGTTTTTAAGGATGTGACCCCTGTGATCCCATTTGGGTTCACAGGGTCATGAAACCTACAATTTAGAATCCCCATTGGCCAAGGAGTCTGCACACAACTTTTCAGCTCTCTAGACCTTTTGGAACTGGAAAAGATGATGAAAATAGGTTTTTAAGGATGTGACCCTGTGACCCCATTTGGGGTCATGGGGTCACGAAATCTACAATTTAGAATCCCCATGGACCAAGGAGTCTGCACACAACTTTTCAGCTCTCTAGACCTTTTGGAACTGGAGAAGAAGATGAAAATAAGTTTTTAAGGATGTGACCCCTGTGACCCCATTTGGGGTCTGGGGTCACGAAATCTACAATTTAGAATCCCCATTGGCCAAGGAGTCTGCTCTGTGGAGTCATTGGTTCTGGAGAAGAAGTCGAAAAAGCGAAAAGTTTACGGACGGATGGACGGACACAATGCCTAGCCATAAGCCCATCGGGCCTTTCAGGGCTGATGAGCTAAAAATCGAGACATTTGCTCTGTATCTCATCAGGCTTAAATATATACATTAAATATTATCTAAAGGATGAAGATGTAAACTTTTTGAGAAGGAGTTAAAAAATTGACAATTTATAATTGCCATTGACCAAGAAGTTGGTACACACATAAAACGTTTTTTAGGGCATGGTATTCGTTTTTTCTTGAGAAGTTGAAAATGCCTAAATACGATGGTCAGTTGGACACAGGATGTCCTGTTATGTCATAAGCCCATTGGGCACATCAGGCTCGATGAGCTAAAAGCAGAATACATTTCTTTTACTAAAAGTCCCATGTATTTCTTGGAAACAAAAGTTAAAAGAATAGTCAGCATGATTCTCTTGACTTTATTAGGGAAAGTTCCTAGTTGGGTTGTCAGCTTCCACCCCCAACTAAACTTTTAAGCTGGTGCAGGGGTTCTGAGGATATTTTGAGTTCGGATCACTTCCAAGATCAGTGAAGCTAGAGTTATTGCAGGAGGACAATTGGCAAATATCATTTTCGCTATGCATGTACATTGCAGTGGAATATGTAAGGATTGGCTGGAGTCAGTGAACCATGGGTGGTACTGTGCTGATGTTAAAGTAGGCCTATAGTTACTTAATGCAAGTACAACAGTTCTCAACAGCAAAAGAATCTACTCGAGTTCCTGGCTGGGTTTACTCTAGATGTTTTGACTTCATAAAGTGGAACATGCTGACCACGCCAATGGTTGTCACACATTTACAGTGTACGCTCCGAAACAAACGTTGAGGGTTGTGACACACTGTTTGCCCTGAGACGAACAGAACCTTACACAGTAGACTGAATATTTCAAACTACCCTTAGCTCTTGTTGAAGCCACAGTGTCATAAACAAACATTAGCTTACAACAATATAAACACTCGGGTAGTTTTGTGGGTCTTGAGAGCTCAAGACGGTGACTGTTTGGATCCTCTTTAGTAAGGGGAAATATAGCTCCGCTATGGATAATAATAAATAATGATTCCGCTATGGATGTAAATACCTTCGTCTGAATCAGCTTTCGGTTAGCGGTAACTTAGATTAGCCTGTTGACCTGTGGTGGTATCTAATAGATTAGCTGAGGGTTACAGTTTGTTGACCTATAGAAGAATAAAGTTTCAGTTTCAGACCAAAATCATTGGAATCAACAGATTACTTCTACATCATGATTGGTATTTGAAAGTTTGAAGTAAGCAAAAACATTATGATAGGGCTTCATTGCTTCAATAGTCCAGGTATGATCATAACTGGGAGTTATTCCTTGCCATGCCGACCGGCCGCAGGGGAGGCAACAACAACCATTGACCAGTTTTCTATTTCAGGATGCTTCATGATCTGTACGTCCAGGTAGAGAGAAAGATAAACTCAGTAAAACTGGCCAACATAAAACTTCTCGAACACAATCAATTAAGAAAATTCCAATTGGCAATAAACAAAATCTACAGGTAAAAAAGGGTAACATGCTGTATGCTTCTCTCCACAAACTTCAATCTAAAAGATTTGGTGAACTAAAATTGAGTGGACTCAATACAATAAAAAAACATAATTCTCATGCAGAGGGATTCTCCCCTGTGTGACGGTGCACAGAGTGAATGTTGCGCAGAATGATCCACTCTCTTGTCCAGACATATCACCATCTTCACACGGCAGACCTCACGGCTAGACAATACGTCTTCTACACAAGAGTTACTATGGACGTGTTAAAAGTCTACAGGAAGACTGGTAGGTTGATCACAGCCGATTCAGTTCTTGAATGGAGATAGCAATCATTCTGCATCTGTAAAGATAAAGTTTATTGAAATTAGGAAATGAGCTAAAAGCAATTCAAGTAAGGACTGACCTCATTGTTCAATACTTCAATGAAACAGGAATCTATCACATCAGGATGGAGAAATACCAAGTTGTATAGCTGTAGTAAATGGTTCATTCTCAAAATCCTCCATAGTGATATAGTGAGTGAGTGAGTTATGTTTAACGTTGCATCAGCAGTATTGCAGCCATTAGCGGCCCATAGTGATATCATATAACAAGAAGCTCTTTGACAAACACACTCTTAATGGACATTGTCAAGCTATTATTTTACAAGATCAATGACTGAGAAACTACACCATAAAATTAAGAAGAATCAGCCAGCCAAGAAGTGCCTATTCTTGTAACCTTCTGGGTTTTCGGTTTCATGTTACAATCAAATTTGACCAAAATACACACATTTGGGCTGGTAGCTTTGTAAGCTTACTCACATTGCTTGATCATAGAGGCTGTAACTATTAACTGAAAGGACCTGCACCCACCTGAGGCAACATCATGCATAGTAGTTGGGGGACACTAGCAGATCTGTCAGCACCACCAGTTGGTCGTCCGTGAACTTGAGTTTGTGGTCGTGCCAGTTGTCGTAGTGAGTCCGGCGGAAGTTGGACAGAATCTTCTTCACCGACATCTGTAATAGAAGTGTGGAAATAGTACACTTCAACTCAAAATGACAAGATAAGATTGATGATGACATGAGATATTGATAAGTCTCCATCATCCATCCTTGGAAGATCACTCCTTACTTAACATGCTCATACAATAACACTTGGAGTACATGTCTCATCTGGAGCCCTGATCATCACTCCGTTATTAAAATAACACTTGGAGTACATGTCTCATCTGGAGCCCTGATCATCTCTCCGTTATTAAAATAACACTTGGAGTACATGTCTCATCTTGAGCCCTGATCATCTCTCTGTTATTAAAATAACACTTGGAGTACATGTCTCATCTGGAGCCCTGATCATCTCTCCGTTATTAAAATAACACTTGGAGTACATGTCTCATCTTGAGCCCTGATCATCTCTCCGTTATTAAAATAACACTTGGAGTACATGTCTCATCTTGAGCCCTGATCAACTCTCCGTTATTCCTATGCCATGATGTTATTTATATACAGGAAACAACAGAACTAGTAAAATGAGCAGGTAATGGATAAAGACAAAGAGACAAAACCTCCCACACATGTTGTATTGGTTGAGGGTTGGTATCCCGATAGTATCTGGTGCTCATAGAAATACTCACCACCCATGATTTTTCTACTTCACTCAATGAGAAAAACATGGTATTTATCAAGGAAAGATGGATATCCTCGATATATCTGGCATCACATTACCTGCAATACTACAAATGTCTACGAATCCCTTGATAAGTTTAACAAGACAAAGATACAGTTATCACATCCTTGTAATGGATGAAGACAAAATAGTCCACAAACAGTGTTTGGGTTGAGGGTAGTTCCCCAAGGTTAACTGGTACACACATGCCGATGTTCATACAAACACGGTTTTACACACTCTGTACAGCGGTATTAAGTTAATACCTCCATGAACTTAATCAATTTTGAAGTCAATTCTAAAGTGAACAAATCTTACATTGTTATATCTCGGATCACACAACCTGCAGTACTAGACTCCCTTGAGAATAAGTACAATAACACAACCTGCAATACTAGACTCCCTTGAGAATAAGTACAACAACACAACCTGCAATACAAGACTCCCTTGAGAATAAGTACAACAACACAACCTGCAATACAAGACTCCCTTGAGAATAAGTACAATGACACAACCTGCAATACTAGACTCCCTTGAGAATAAGTACAATAACACAACCTGCAATACTAGACTCCCTTGAGAATAAGTACAATAACACAACCTGCAATACTAGACTCCCTTGAGAATAAGTACAACAACACAACCTGCAATACTAGACTCCCTTGAGAATAAGTACAATAACACAACCTGCAATACTAGACTGCCTTGAGAATAAGTACAATAACACAACCTGCAATACGAGACTCCCTTGAGAATAAGTACAATAACACAACCTGCAATACGAGACTCCCTTGAGAATAAGTACAATAACACAACCTGCAATACTAGACTCCCTTGAGAATAAGTACAATAACACAACCTGCAATACTAGACTCCCTTGAGAATAAGTACAATAACACAACCTGCAATACTAGACTCCCTTGAGAATAAGTACAATAACACAACCTGCAATACTAGACTGCCTTGAGAATAAGTACAATAACACAACCTGCAATACTAGACTCCCTTGAGAATAAGTACAATAACACAACCTGCAATACTAGACTCCCTTGAGAATAAGTACAATAACACAACCTACAATACTAGACTGCCTTGAGAATAAGTACAATAACACAACCTGCAATACTAGACTCCCTTGAGAATAAGTACAATAACACAACCTACAATACTAGACTGCCTTGAGAATAAGTACAATAACACAACCTGCAATACTAGACTCCCTTGAGAATAAGTACAATAACACAACCTGCAATACTAGACTCCCTTGAGAATAAGTACAATAACACAACCTGCAATACTAGACTCCCTTGAGAATAAGTACAACAAGTAATTGTCACAAACGTGACCATGTCCCCCGCTGCAATTAAGAAATGAGCTAAGAGAATGGACACACAGCTTGTACCGAGTAGTGACATTTACATGTTTGATTCAATTATTGTTATATCGGGCAAAATTTTTAAAATGGTCAAAGTCTTGTAGTGACCTTGAAAATGAGGTCTAGGTCACCGAAAACTTTTCAGGTCTACGTATTCCCCAGATGAAGACTGGTACCAAGTTTGAAAACTCTAGGTCAAAGGGTTCATGAGATATCGCGCTAACAACTTTTTCAAAACTGGTCAAAGTCTCGCCGTGACCTTGAAAATGAGGTCAAGGTCACCGAAATCTTTTCAGGTCTGCGTATTCCCCAGATGAAGACTGGTACCAAGTTTGAAGATTCTAGGTTGAGCGGTTCATTAGATATCGCGCTAACAACATTTTCAAAACTGGTCAAAGTCTCGCTGTGACCTTGAAAATGAAGTCAAGGTCACCAAAAACTTTTCAGGTCTGCGTATTCCCCAGATGAAGACTGGTACCAAGTCTGAAGATTCTAGGTTGAGCGGTTCATTAGATATCGCGCTAACAACATTTTCAAAACTGGTCAAAGTCTCGCTGTGACCTTGAAAATGAAGTCAAGGTCACCAAAAACGTTTCAGGTCTGCGTATTCCCCAAATGAAGACTGGTACCAAGTTTGAAGATTCTAGGTTGAGCGGTTCATTAGATATCGCGCTAACAAGAAGCGGGACAGACGTACGGAGCTGAATACTAAGTCCCCCGCTACAAACTAATACGCTATACAAACCAATACGCTATACAAACTAATACGTAATACAAACCAATACGTTATACAAACCAATACGCTATACAAACCAATACGCTATACAAACCAATACGATATAGAAACCAATACGCTATACAAACCAATACGCTATACAAACCAATACGCTATACAAACCAATACGCTATACAAACTAATACGCTATACAAACCAATACGCTATACAAACTAATACGTAATACAAACCAATACGTTATGCAAACCAATACGCTATACAAACTAATACGCTATACAAACCAATACGCTATACAAACTAATACGCTATACAAACTAATACGCTATACAAACCAATACGCTATACAAACCAATACGTTATACAAACCAATACGCTATACAAACTAATACGCTATACAAACAAATACGCTATACAAACTGAGTGTAAGCATGATAAGACAAGGACAACTTGTAAACACATGCCTCTAGGTCCATACACTGTACAAACTGAGTGTAAGTAAGAGAGATGACACACCTGAATGGGTTGAGGGTCGTTGACATGATCTTAACTACCTTGTAAACACATGCCCCTAGGTCCATACACTGTACAACCTGAGTATAAGTAAGAGAGATGACACACCTGTATGGGTTGAGGGTCGTTGACGTGATCTTAACTACCTTGTAAACACATGCCTATAGGTCCATACACTGTACAAACTGAGTATAAGTAAGAGAGATGACACACCTGTATGGGTTGAGGGTCGTTGACGTGATCTTAACTACCTTGTAAACACATGCCCCTAGGTCCATACACTGTACAAACTGAGTATAAGTAAGAGAGATGACACACCTGTATGGGTTGAGGGTCGTTGACGTGATCTTAACTACCTTGTAAACACATGCCCCTAGGTCCATACACTGTACAAACTGAGTATAAGTAAGAGAGATGACACACCTGTATGGGTTGAGGGTCGTTGACGTGATCTTAACTACCTTGTAAACACATGCCTCTAGGTCCATACACTGTACAAACTGAGTATAAGTAAGAGAGATGACACACCTGTATGGGTTGAGGGTCGTTGACGTGATCTTAACTACCTTGTAAACACATGCCCCTAGGTCCATACACTGTACAAACTGAGTATAAGTAAGAGAGAGATGACACACCTGTATGGGTTGAGGGTCGTTGACGTGATCTTAACTACCTTGTAAACACATGCCCCTAGGTCCATACACTGTACAAACTGAGTATAAGTAAGAGAGAGATGACACACCTGTATGGGTTGAGGGTTGTTGACGTGATCTTAACTACCTTGTAAACACATGCCCCTAGGTCCATACACTGCACAAACTGAGTATAAGTAAGAGAGAGATGACACACCTGTATGGGTTGAGGGTCGTTGACGTGATCTTAACTACCTTGTAAACACATGCCCCTAGGTCCATACACTGTACAAACTGCGTATAAGTAAGAGAGATGACACACCTGTATGGGTTGAGGGTCGTTGACGTGATCTTAACTACCTTGTAAACACATGCCTCTAGGTCCGTCCATACACTGTACAAACTGAGTATAAGTAAGAGAGAGATGACACACCTGTATGGGTTGAGGGTCGTTGACGTGTGCGCTGAGGACCATGAGGATGCGAGGTATGAAGGGGGGCACCTGGTAGGGGAAGGCCTGCACACACGCCCCCAGTCCCAGCACGCCAGCATGTCTCTGGATCAGACTCTCCAGTCCGATCGTCTCACTCGTCTTCTTGCGCTTAGCCAACTTGGTGCGGCTCAACCTCTCAAAGTGAGCCTGTAACGTGTGAGGGAACAGCAATTACCATCTAACTTATACAACTTCGATATAAAGTGACAGCTTTATGGGAGGCTTTCTTCATATCTAATTACCATGTGATTATTTAGAGGGTGTTATGCCTGCCATGTGTTGCACAGTGAGTACTCACAATGAGGGGCTCGTTCAAGGAGAGATATCCGCAGTGCAGCAGTCCGCTCAGAGTCTCCCCCGCCTTCTCTCGTACCTGCCGAACAGCAACGCAACATTGCTTCATGACTAACTCCTCTGATTTACATAATAGACAAATTTGTAGCAAGAGATTGCTGGTGATTTCTACATCTATTCTCAATCTATCATGAATAAAGAATTCCCTTAAACAGGTCAGTTGTGTTGTCTTGGGGGTTGTTTTACTCAGGCAATCAATAAACAAACTTTAGCAGCCTGAGCAAATACTTTGTATTTTCATCAGGTGAGAGATAAATAAGGAAGTTGTTAGTCTTCAGTTTTGACCTAGATTTACAAGAACTAACAAAGTAAAGATAAAGGAACTCACCTCCAGCTGTTCGTCACAGATGAGGTGGAGCAGGATGTCGTGTATGTTCTGTCGGTGCTCGTCGGTGTCCAGCAGGAACAGGTTCCCGAACACCATACCCTGCACAAAGCGGAGCACCGCTGCACGAGCATGCCACGACTGTAGACCCATCACCTGTCACACAGAGACGTCAACCCATATAATCTATCAATCACCTGTCACACAGAGACGTCAACCCATATAATCTATCAATCACCTGTCACACAGAGACGTCAACCCATATAATCTATCAATCACCTGTCACACAGAGACGTCAACCCATATAATCTATCAATCACCTGTCACACAGAGACGTCAACCCATATAATCTATCAATCACCTGTCACACAGAGACGTCAACCCATATAATCTATCAATCACCTGTCACACAGAGACGTCAACCCATATAATCTATCAATCACACAGATGTCAAACCATATAATCTATCAATCACCTGTCACACAGAGACGTCAACCCATATAATCTATCAATCACCTGTCACACAGAGACGTCAACCCATATAATCTATCAATCACCTGTCACACAGAGACATCAACCCATATAATCTATCAATCACACAGAGATGTCAAACCATATAATCTATCAATCACCTGTCACACAGAGATGTCAACCCATATAATCTATCAATCACCTGTCACACAGAGACGTCAACCCAGACGTCAACCCATATAATCTATCAATCATTTGTCACACAGAGACGTCAACCCATATAATCTATCAATCACTCAGAGACGTCAACCCATATAATCTATCAATCATCTGTCACACAGAGATGTCAACCCATATAATCTATCAATCACCTGTCACACAGAGACGTCAACCCATATAATCTATCAATCATCTGTCACACAGAGATGTCAACCCATATAATCTATCAATCATCTGTCACACAGAGATGTCAACCCATATAATCTATCAATCACCTGTCACACAGAGACGTCAACCCATATAATCTATCAATCATCTGTCACACAGAGACGTCAACCCATATAATCTATCAATCACCTGTCACACAGAGACGTCAACCCATATAATCTATCAATCATCTGTCACACAGAGATGTCAACCCATATAATCTATCAATCATCTGTCACACAGAGACGTCAACCCATATAATCTATCAATCACACAGAGTTGTCAAACCATATAATCTATCAATCACCTGTCACACAGAGACGTCAACCCATATAATCTATCAATCATCTGTCACACAGAGATGTCAACCATGGCTGCAGACCCATCACCAAACATTTTGAGGCTAAGAATGTATTTATAATGCATCTATTTGTACCATTTATTTCTATTGATTTTACAGACAAGCGTAGCAACAGACAAATAAGGCTTCTGCATTATTTCACATTCGCTGATAGAAACTGATCTTATGACTGAGATTTGCTAGATATTACCATTATTGATGAAAATGAATAATCGGAAAATGGTGCAAAAACGCTATAAAGTTTTTCAGTAAAGGTATCAGTTAAAGATTTTACAAAATGCTAATAAGTAAACAGCAAATGTAAGTGAAAGAATTGATCATTTTGCCTTGAGATTATGTTCCTGAAGCAGTAACCTAGCAACTGTAGGACATAGACGTACCTCGCGGACTGCTTTGAACGCAACAGGGATGAGATCTGGCTTGTAGAGACTGCTGGCGAGGCAGGCGAGGGTGGTGGAGCAGTCAGACTTGAGATCCACGTCCACGCTCTCACTCTCCAGGCTGCAGATCTGATACAATACATACTTGTGGTTAAACTATAATATCAGTTACCTCACCAAGAGATTGTGTAAGTATCTTCTTGAGAAGGGGTCAAACATAGTTGTTTTAGGCTGTGACCTCTGTGTTCTTTATTAGAAGTAACTGTCACCAAATCTACATTTTATAGTCCCCATTTGACCAGGTAGCTGTACACAAGATTTAAGCCATCTAGAGTCAGTTGTACTTGAGAAGCAGTCGAAAATGAGAAAAGTTTACTGATGGTAGGAAGGAAGGAAGGAAGGAAGGAAGGAAGGATAAGCCAACGCAGAAGTAAGCAGCTTAAAGTGACCTACATTGACCTGACGGTAGACATCAAGGTTTTATCAGCAAATTGATGATGACCCAGTCTTTTAGAACACCATTTCTTTTCATAACTTAAACTGAAACTAAATCCTTCATAAAGAGAAACTGTGAGAGGCAAGGAGTGTACTGAGAGAGGAGGAGGGAGGAAGAGAGAGGAGGAGGGAGGACTCACGACGGGAAGAATAGGCAGCACTTCTGGGCAGCACGGGTTAAACGCTCGGCTGTGGTTGTTCTGTAGCCACTTCATCACTGCAACAAACCAAAACATGTCGTCATTAGTTGCTCCAGGTAATTCAGTTGAATAGTTTTATCGGTGTACTGAATGTTAATGAAGCACACCACCAATACAGTAAGGTTCTCTCCTACTGATGAAGATGTCAAGTTATGGCATGATTTGACTACTTGATCTGGAGATACTAACCACCGTGGAATGAATGGATACACATGTAACATATCACAGGTCTATCACTGAACAATCAGATATTATGGCATTGATGGAATTTTTCAAAGTGTTTGACCTCAGTATGTGTAAAACATGTCAGGTTTCAAATGTCTCCGCAGACGAACTGAAACTATTGTCAAAGCTAGAATTCCAGAAATCACATTTTTCATCAATGTCAAGCTGAGAAGATAAAAGAATATGAATTTATTTAAATGATCTTATGTCAGGGGAAACACAAGTTTCAATGACATCATTGACCAATCAAAAATTAGGTTAAAATCTAGATGAGTGTTTGCAGGACACCGAAAAAGCAGAGCAGCCCCGAAACTCGAACCAACCTGCAGAGGTTGCAGATTCTTTGAAGGGATCCTCCTTGGGGTACATATAGCATAAAAATCCTTATTTTTAACTAGGGACGTAACTCTATTCTCACCACTTATCAATCCGACCAAGTCAGACAGAATAAGGGGAGGTGGGTGGCCGTACCCCAAGGAGGATCCCTTCAAAGAATCTGCAACCTCTGCAGGTTGGTTCGATTCTTTTTCAGAAGGGATCCTCCTTGGGGTACATATAGCATAAGGCAGGCTCCCAAAGATAGACTTAGGATGTGGAATTCTGTCTGTACACTAAATACCCCTAAAAAGTGCTCTACTCAATCCAAGAAAGGTGTCACACTTACCAGATCACGTGACCTCCCACGCCGAGGGCTGAGGACGGGTGATCCCTTGGGGACTAACCAAACGGCTAACCAGCCTGATTACCGTTACTGAGGCCAAATCCCCCCCCCCTTTTTCCAAAGAGACTATGGGGAACAATAGGAGGAAGTACTTCCCACGAGGCAGTGTCCCAGGGACACCTACTGCCGGGGATAAAAATGCCCAAAACAGTGCCATAACTGGTTAAAAAATGAACAATTTTTAGTTAGTTTTTAGTCCTGAAAAAGAACTGAACTGAACCAAACTGAACAATAACTTGCAAACAACAAGTAACTCGAAAGCTCAATCAGCTAGAGAGTTTCAACTCTGCCCACCGGAGAGAACCGACTGACCAAACCGAGCACGCTCCCTAGAGTGCCTGTCTAGTTGGTAGTGTCGAATGAACGTGCTCGGCCGGCTCCAAATAGCGGCGGAGCAGATCTCTTCGATGGGCAGGGCCGCTGCGAACGCCCTAGACGTCGCTACCGCCCTAACCGAGTGAGCTTTCAGCTGACCTGGGGGCTCTAACCCCTTATGTACATAGCCCATCACAATAGCAGACACGATCCATCTAGAGATCGACTGCTTCGATGCCGGCAGACCTGGCTTACTACCCCCGTAACAGCAGAACAGCTGCTGGTCTTTACGGATACTACGGGTACGTTTTATATAGGTCTTTAACACCCTGCGCACATCCAAAATGTGGGCATGGTTTCCAGTGGACCCCGAAGAGGCCGGCTGCATAAGAGTCGGCAGTTCGATAGGAGCCGTCACATGGAATGAGTGGTCAACCTTGGGACGATAGCTGTCGGGCAGTCTGATACTGACTCTGTCTCTATGAAAGACAGTCAGTTCGGGATCCGCTGACATTGCATGAATATCGCCTACCCGCCTGCCCGACGCCAGAGCCACCAAAAAGGCGGTTTTCCACGTCAAAAGTTGAAGCGATAGTGTATTCAAATCTTTGAACCCCGGACCTGAGAGCCAATCCAAAACAAATGAAAGGTCCCAAGTGGGGCTGATACGCCGGACAACCGGACGTATCCTGTCCACACCTGCTAGGAAGCGCTGCACCAATGGATGCGATCCCAAAAGAGCACCGTCCACTGGTACGTGGAAAGCAGAAATAGCCGTAGAGTATCCCCTGACGGTCGATGCGGCTAAACCAGCATCTAACCTGGACTGGAGGAACTCCAAAACAGCGACTAGATCTGTAGAAAAGGGATCGAGTAGCCCTCTATCGCCACACCAGCGCGCATAACAGGCCCATCGATCTTCATACTGAAGGTTTGTCGAATCCCTCCTCGAAGCCAGTATTGTGTCTGCAACTCGTGCAGGAATACCGCTCTCCTGGAGGCGATTCCGGACAGTGGCCAAGCCACCCACTGAATCCTGGGATTCGGGTGTGGTGCCCCTTCCTGAAATAGTATGTCTCGTCTCGAGGGTAACAGTACAGGAGGCTGTACGAGAAACCTGAGAACGGACGGGAACCAACTCTGAGCCGTCCAAAGTGGTGCCACTAGCACTAGGAGGCGAGCTGGTTGATTGGTCAACTGAGAAAGAACCCTGGGGATCAGAGGAACTGGAGGGAACGCCCACAGTACTCTGCCCGACCAGTCGATCGCGAAGGCGTCTCTGGCTAGAGCCCTTGGATCTGGTATTCTTGAGCAGAACACAGGTATCTGATTCGTCATCCCTGACGCAAACAGATCCACCTGGAACGACCCAAACAACAGGGAGATAGTTCCGAATATCCCCCGGCCGAGCATCCACTCGTGAGGTGTTAGGATGCGCCGAGACAAGGCGTCCGCACGGACGTTGTCCACTCCCGGGAGATAAACAGGAACCACCTGAATGCTGAACTGGTCGCACCACAGTAGGAACTGCCACGACTCCTGAAGGAGAGATGGAGACACTGTGCCGCCCTGTTTCAGAATGTACGACAGGGCTGTCTGGTTGTCCATTTCTAGACGAACCACAAGCCCTCGATCCGCTCCTTGAAGCACTCGAACACACGTCGAGCTGCTCTGAGCTCTAGCACGTTGATGTGCAATTTCGACTCCTCCTGAGACCAAAGGCCCGAGGCTGTCAGGTCTTCCAGGACACCCCCCCAGCCTGATAGGGAGGCGTCTGTCTGGATGGTGACCGAAGGCGTTGGAAGCTCTAGCGGTAGACCCTTGAGAAGGTTGCTCTCGGAAATCCACCACCGAAGGTGCTCTAGCACCCAAACCGGTGTGGTTAGAACCTTCTCGAAGCTGTCCGAGTGTGACCACATTCGTGCCAGCGCTTGCTGAACCGGTCTCATACTCAAGCGAGCTCTCCAAACCACGTCCACTGTCGACGCCATGTGCCCCAGCAACTGAAGCCAAGTCCTGGCCGTGTGGGTGGGCGATTGAAGGAACAAGTGGACTGCCCCGATCACTCTGGACACCCTGTCCGGGGCCAGGGATATAGAACCGGAGGCCGTATCGAACCTTGCGCCCAGAAACACCAGGTCCTGCCTGGGGGCGATGTCTGACTTCTTCAGGTTGATGATCCAACCCAGCTTGAGCAAGATGTCTAACACCTGCTGGGTGGCCTCCTGATTCAGTTCTCGAGACAAGGCTCTTATCAGCCAATCGTCCAGGTACGGATGACAACACGTGCCCCGTGACCTGGCGGCCTGTGCCGGTACCAACATCAGTTTGGTAAACACCCTCGGCGCAGTTGAAATGCCGAAGGGAAGTACCCGGAACTGGTAACACGTCCCGTCGAAAGAGAACCGAAGAAACTCCTTGAACTCGGGGTGCATTGGAACATGCAGATAAGCATCCTTGAGGTCTATTGACGACAGCCAATCTCCCCTCTCTACTGACGCTATCACTGTCCTCAGGGTTTCCATCTTGAACGTTGGAACCTGTAGACTGCGATTCAGGGACTTTAAATTCAGAATCGGTCTGAACCCTCCGTCCTTCTTGGGTACCAGGAAGTAGGTTGAGTAATAACCACTCTGCTCCTGACCCTGTGGAACTACCTCGATGGCTGCTTTGTCTAATAAAGCCTGCACCTCGGCGCGAAGGACTTCCGCCTTCTCGGGCAACTCGGGCACCTTCGTGTGCCGTATCCCGGAGAAAGTCGGTGGGTCGTACTTCCAAAGTGGTAAGTGGCCCTCCCTGAGCGTGGACAGGACCCAGGTATTTGAGGTGACTTTCTCCCACTCTGAGACGAAGTGAGATAGTCTGCCGCCCACTGGAAGATTCTCGGAAAGACAGTGTACCCCCGTCTCCGGCAGCGTTCGAGCTGCCAGACTTTTGGGTGGTGACACAGGCAGTGGAGACCCTAGGATTGCTTGTTTGGCTTTCCTCGGCTCCGAAAATTCCGCTGGCCATGATTGCCCCTGCGGTTCTGCCCTTTCTTTCCCTTCCCCTTGAATTTCTTCTTGTTGCCCATAGGGCCATTCCAAGAAGGTTGGCTCGAACCCCCCGGCGTGGGGTAGAGACCATCAAGGGGGGAGAGCCGCACTCGCTTCTCTTGCGGAGCTGGGTCCTCGAGGAGCACCTTAGAGTCCTCGAAGGCAACCTTTTGCTCGGCGGCTTCCTTAACTACAGCCTGCGATCCAGGGAAGAGGGTGGACCCCAACCTGTAAGGCAAGTTCTGTAGTGTGAGGCGTGTGGACTGCGAGTACTTGGACGTCGACAGCCACAGCCGGCGCATCCCCATGACTGCGCCCATTATCTGGCTCGCGGCACTCCGAATTGAGTCCCGGGCCAAATAGCTAGATACCTCTGACAGCTGCTTCTGGAATGTAGTCACCTTAGTGCCTACTTCCTGCATCTCCGCCTGGTCCTTAGCCTGCATAGCAGCAAGGTAGGCCCCGTGCACCGCCACCCTTAGTTGTTGGGCTCCGTTCCTGTACGTGTCCTCATGGGCACGGAACTCGGCCTTGAACATAGCAGCGTGCGACGGAAATGGAGGCAGTCGCCGGCCCTGTTTGCCTAGAGAAGGCTGCGCCTGAGCGCCAGACAGGGTGACAGAGGTCAGGACGCACTCGATAACCGGTAGGTCGAAGAGACCGTCCTCTCCTAACTGGTACCTCTTATTAAGTTCAGGCAGATCAGCCTTTGTACGGGAACCAGACAGGAGAGGGTTGATCGCCTCAACCAACAAGCTATCAAGAACGCGGAGCCTGGTCGCCGGAGGCTTGCTGGGAGCAAAAGCCTCCCCCGGTAGACGGAAATCCTCGGAGACCTGCTCCGGTACGGGAACAAGCGTCTGAGGGATAGCGATCGCTATACGGTCACGCGTCTCCTTCAGAAGCTCGGCGAGCGAGACAGCACGGCCGGATTCCTCATCCTCCTCTGAATACTCGGAGCCATCCTCCGACAGGTCCCCGGTACCGGAGCCACTCAGTAGCGACCCAGTATCCGAAGCCCTATCTCGGACAGTCCGTTTGAGAGGGATGCGAAACCCAGCTCTGCCCGCCGGCGCTCGTTCCTGAACCAGAGCCGGTCCCCGAAGCAGCGACGGCCCCGACGCCGGAGCGCCGGAGCCCTTACCTTTGGGGGTACCGGTGCCCCCCGACGTGCTCGGTACCACGGCACCTTGCACCGTCGGAGGGACTTGTTTAGCTTGAGTACGAGGCAGAGCCGGAGCAGTCTCTCGGGTGCCTACGTCGGATCCCGCTACCTTGCCGGGGCCTGCGCCCGGTTCAGTAGGGGACCCGAGGTCTTTACCGACATTTTTAGTGCCAGCCGACCCTGGAGCATCGAGATCCGGCAGGGCGACGACGGTCAACTCCTTACGGAGCTGTGCCATCATCGTCCCCACCATCCCCGTCATTTGCCCCTGGATGATTGCGGAGATAGCCGCAGCATCCAAGTTAGGATTAGGGTTAATAGCAACATTGGTAGTGAGTGTTTGAGGTAAAAGAACTGGGGGGCTTGATACATCCCCTGCAGCAGGCGACCCCACCTCCATGTCCACCTCATCCGATGAGGAAGAGGGGGCAGGAGGGGAGCTAACCTTTTGCTTGCCTTTACCCTTCTTACCCTTCCTCTTTTCCTTAGAGGGGGGGACCGAACCCTTAAGTTCTTGGCCCGCCTTCTGGAGGTTGCGATAGAAAATCATGTCCATCCCCCTCTCCTTCTTGGCCCGGGGGGTGAAGCTGAGACACAACTGGCAGGCTTGTTCGTCATGTTCGTCCTCGACGAGACACACCAGGCACCGGTCGTGCTTGTCGGCCGGGGGCAAACGGGCCTTGCACCCCACACATTCGGTGAATGACTGCAAAGTCAAACACAGAATGTACAGGGGTGTGCATGAGTGTAAGTGCAATGTTTATGTTTGATAAAAGTGCATCATACAAACAACACGCAGAGGCGATACTATAATAACTAAGCACTAGGCAAGTAATAAATAGTAAGCCACTGAAAGAAATAAAGCATGAAATACCTAGTATATCTTGCCGACTGAAAACGATAACCCCGAGAATGAATAAATTCAAAAAGGGAGAAATCCTCGTCAGTAAAGTGCTGCCCTACAATGCGAAGCACGATAAAGAACCTCCAAAACAACCAGATCTCAATACAAAATAGCAAAGTACTAACACATTGCATTTTGTTTGAGCATCCGCCATTTTGAGCGTTTTCCATCCGCCATTACTCGGTGAAGTCGAAGCACGTGCGAATTGAAAAACGAAGTTACAACGCGAAAAACCACTATATAAGTAACCTAACATTCGCCTCTACGAATAAGAAGGGGTTACCACACATACAGAAGCTTTCACTTTGTCCATTTTCTCAGAATAGAAGAAAAACTCAAGTTAACCGTCGACTGCAAAACACGTCTTGCCAGCTCGATGACAGATTGATAAGTGGTGAGAATAGAGTTACGTCCCTTGGTTTGCACTGGGATGGGGCTCTACACAGGGTGGTCACACGTTCGGAAAACACTTATTTTGTGTTTTTTGAACTTATTTTTACTGTTATTTTTAAAAATTAAGTTACAATCTGTCATCAAGTTAAAAATAAGGATTTTTATGCTATATGTACCCCAAGGAGGATCCCTTCTGAAAAAGAATTTGGGTCACGCCTTTCTCTTTCTTCGCCTACTCGTCAGCATAAATAAAATGGGAATTTTTTTGGACAAAAATTTGTTCATTATTCAAGTTATTCTGACAAGTTTAATCATCACTGGGGTCACTTTTCACAAGTTTGTTCTTTTTCTATTTTTGCCTATTTCTGATTTCAAAATTGGATCAAAGGATTAACATGGTCTTAACCAAAATCTCATGACCTTGACCTTTGACCTTCAAGGTCACACCATCAATGATTACTTTTCTTTGTGCTTAACAATTATGCAATGACTCAAAGTGTTCATAGTTAACATAAGGCATATTCACAATAGCATGCTTAAGTTGTGACCTTGCCCTGACCTTTGACAGATTTTAGTGAAAACGTTTTAAAATCCTGGTCTTTCTCCACAGTTGATATTTATCAAATAAGAGCCTGACAGCACAAAAAATGTTTGAAGTCATCGTGTTTACAAGGATTGTTGGAGTGATTTCAGAACTCATGACCTTGACCTTTGACCTTGAATGTCAAAATCATTCACTAAGTTTATAAGAAAGAAGCTATGTACATGAGGTGTTGATACCTTCCTGGAAAATAGTTATTTAATGATTTCAGAACTAGTGACCTTGACCCTATCTTGTGACCTTGACCTTTAAAATTCAAGCTCACACAATCAGTAATCACTTTTCATTGTGTACCATGACCTTTAAAATTCAAGCTCACACAATCAGTAATCACTTTTCATTGTGTATCACAATCATGTAATGATTCAAAGTGTTAATAGTTGAAATAAGACATTTTCGCAAAAGCATGCTTAAGTTGTGACCTCGCTATGACCTGGACCTTTGACGGATGTTAGCGAAATCCTTTTCAAATATTTGCCTTTCTCCATACTTGATATACACCAAATAAGAGTCTGATAGCACAAATATTTTTCATGTTATCGTGTTTAAAAGGATTTTTTTACTCATGGGTATTCAATATTATATATAAATAACTCATGACCTTGACCTTTGACCTTGAATGTGAACATGTCAAAAAAATTTCCCAGGGGTGTAAGTAAGAAGTTACGTATATGAGTTCTCAAAACCTTCTCGGGAAAAAAGTTATAGCCAATACAAAACGCGGCGGCGGCGATGGAAAGTGCGCAAAAACTGATTGCTAATAAACGATGGAAACTGCGCAAAAAACTGATTGCTAATTAACTGTCTGTCTGAACTAGTCTTCGTACCAGTTTTGCAGAGTCTGACAGCTTTTTTCCTCTCATTGTCCACTGTTCCATTGTCCTCTGTTCCATTGTCGTCCGTCTCCATTGGCTCAGACTTGTCTGTGTTCGAACTGCTCGCTGTTGTTGCCGCCTCTGCCGGGGTGCCTTCTGTGAAGTAATGAAGATATCTATACAGCGCATGTATCCACGGTGTAATGTTCACTAACACCTTCATATCATACAGGTGTCCTCTAAACTGTTTCTCGCTTTGACCGGGGCCTTCAGTAATACAAGGAGCATAAAGACATTCAACCCTGCACAGCCTTAGTTTAACTAATCAAACTGTGACAGAATCACAGTGGTGAGAAATGGTACACGTCAGCTTTGGTTTGAATAATTTGAGAGTACTCTGTTAATGAAAGGAGAATTTATGTTATTAAACTGTCAAATTAGTATTATTTTTTTATGGAATAATTCCCTGCCGCACTATAGTATATGTTTATTAGTGCCAATCTTTTCTGAATGGTTGCGGTACAGGAAGAGAAGCAGGGGTGGAAATTTCAAATATTTTTTTACTTGCCCTCGGGCAAGTACCAGCACTGTTTTTACTTGCCCTGACTTCATTTCCACTTGCCCCAATTATAATATATTATATTATAATTACGTTGAATTTTCTTTTACAAGACGAATCAGATTCATTTTTACCACCAAAGAAACTTTTTATGTTACGTACTTTGATAAGGCGCCGCCATGTTTACCAAACCACGAGTGACTCAATTAAGGGACCCCCCTAGGCGTTAATGGTTCAATGCATCGACATGCGCCACGATCAATAAAACAAACTGTTGCAGTACTGGTACTTTTAATAATAAGCGTGGTTCACGCAATAAATATTACTTACGTAATCAGCTATCATTAACTTACTAACAAATTCCATAATCTATTTATTATCGCTATGTCTCGAACAAGCGAGTGTCAGTTCAGTTTCGCCGGTGACTAATGAAATAGGCCTCCGTGAATAAAATACATAATTGTTGCGTAAAATACGTTGACAAACTTATCTTGAAAAAGCCACTTCATATCGTACTTGGGTTAAGAAATAATGTAATTCTTTCAAATTTATTAAATACGATATGAGAGATATTGAATGAACTACGCTCCCAATATTAAAGTTCTTTACATATGACATTAAATCAGTGTCTTCATTATCATTTTTCATAAGCAACAATTTAAGTTTCACCGGTAATGCATGTACAATTCCGGGAATCCGATTGACGCTGTATTAACTTTTCTGATTGGCTTAGAACAGGGGAGTCCCCAAGTTAACAACCAATCATAAGACACATAAGAAACAAGACAGTTTATAACGTTGACAGCTTCTTGTGATTCGTTTTACGATGTAAAAAATGACATATCATGAAACAAATAATAACAGACAATAGACAGTTGTGTTTTTTATTATGGCATATTGACAATATGTTATTGATTTTACATAGGCAGTTTTCAAATGTGTAATACTTGCCCACGGGCAAGTAACATTAAGCATTTTAGTTGCCCGACCTAGTTTATTCACTTTCCCCGGGAGTCGGGCAATGGCAAATTTCCACCCCTGAGAAGATATCAGTTTTCTCAGAATTGAGAGATGAGCACACCTGAAACAGCTTGGTTTATATAACAACTATTTCCTGAAGTATGTTGGACTGAAACAGCTTGGTTTATATAACAACTATTTCCTGAAGTATGTTGGACTGAAACAGCTTGGTTTATATAACAACTATTTCCTGAAGTATGTTGGACTGAAACAGCTTGGTTTATATAACAACTATTTCCTGAAGTATGTTGGACTGAAACAGCTTGGTTTATATAACAACTATTTCCTGAAGTATGTTGGACTGAAACAGCTTGGTTTATATAACAACTATTTCCTGAAGTATGTTGGACTGAAACAGCTTGGTTTATATAACAACTATTTCCTGAAGTATGTTGGACTGAAACAGCTTGGTTTATATAACAACTATTTCCTGAAGTATGTTGGAATGAAACAGCTTGGTTTATATAACAACTATTTCCTGAAGTATGTTGGAATGAAACAGCTTGGTTTATATAACAACTATTTCCTGAAGTATGTTGGACTGAAACAGCTTGGTTTATATAACAACTATTTCCTGAAGTATGTTGGACTGAAACAGCTTGGTTTATATAACAACTATTTCCTGAAGTATGTTGGACTGAAACAGCTTGGTTTATATAACAACTATTTCCTGAAGTATGTTGGACTGAAACAGCTTGGTTTATATAACAACTATTTCCTGAAGTATGTTGGACTGAAACAGCTTGGTTTATATAACAACTATTTCCTGAAGTATGTTGGACTGAAACAGCTTGGTTTATATAACAACTATTTCCTGAAGTATGTTGGACTGAAACAGCTTGGTTTATATAACAACTATTTCCTGAAGTATGTTGGACTGAAACAGCTTGGTTTCATATAACAACTATTTCCTGAAGAATGTCTGATACATACTTGGCCCGTTGGTGGCTTCTCCTCCATTCTGCTCCTGTACGAGATCGATGAGGGGCGTCAGCTGGGGTAGAATCTCCTCAAGGAATGGAGATCTAATCGGGGAGCGCACCCCGGACTGAGGGCTGATACGGTAGTCGTACAGGAAGATGTTGCACAGCACGCTGCAACAAGCAGGTAACAGTGAACAACTTGATTTCTTCCCAGCCTTGACATACATTTAGAACATCTTCACAGTGACCTATCCAAAGTGATCTTCTTGTATGCAGAGAAACTGATACACTACAACTAGTTTTCTATTGAAAGGATCTAACTGAAGAGGCAGTAGATGTTGAGAGTTTACCTGCCGATCCTGTCGCGCACATTCTTGTAGGGGTGAGCAAGATGAGGTTTGAGGTAGTCCAGCAGTCGGTGCATCAAGTGAGGGACCCGCCACTCCTGGTCTATCAGCGCATTCTGCACCGCAAACAGTCGACTGCAGCACATGTAACACTCATTGCTTTCATTGCTCACTAATCTGGGATCATCGCATTTAAAGTTAATCATTACCAGTTAATAAAGATTTTACATTAAATCAGAATGGACTGGATTTATGAAAACCAATTACTGTTCTTATTCAACGCATTAAATTAGCCTCAAATGGTAAAGTTAAGCAAGAAGACCAAAATGTTACCAGAACAAAAGTAGCTGAGTTTAGGGCTCTCTGACAGGCCTATTTCACACCTGGTCGTACTACCAGCAGATATAACTTCTCTTCAGTTATTAATTCACTATGGAAGAGAAAGGCTTTAGCTTGATTATAAAACATTTGAGTTGGGAAGGGCAGAGAAATAATTAAGGAGTTATCTGGACTACCTGGCATCTCCAAACGCTCCTCCCTCTCCCGTCAGAGGGTTGTTCAGCAGCAGCTCCAGCAACCAGTGTATCTTCCGCGGATCACGGCTTTCCTGAACACATAGTATCATGTTAACATGTTCAAGCGAGCAAAAGTGTTTTGCCTAAAAATGATAAGATTTTTTTGATTATTTTGTGTCTGAAGCATAACTTTGGTGATGGTTTGCCTTTTCTGAACCCCTTAGAGGCACAGGCAGAGTGCGATATATCCCTGACAAGTCGTAGCAGGGGGTAGATATTGAAATAGACATAGATAATCAATGATTTGAAATATACATGCAGTTTCTTGCCCAGAAAGGGTAAAGCACCAGTCAGTAAGAATATGTCAATCTTGTGTCCAAAGATATGTCAATCTTGTGTCTAAAATGTCTCATATTCATATCTAATAATGCATCATAACATTCACGGGTGAATCCTAATTTTTCAGATATTTGTCATAAAAGAAAAGAGGCAACTCACTGAAAGACTTGTGTAGAAAGATCCCCAGTCGTCGACGGTTTCTATGGTAATGTTGTTGAGTGAGGTAGTTAGCAGAGGACATACCCACTTCCACAGTTTCTCTACCTGGAACATACAAACACACCAGCTTATATACACACCGTGCAGTATATCTATATATTTATCTATCTTTCTATAAAAAATAAAATACTTCACATGACGCTTTATTTTTAGAATGCATTTATTTCAAGTAAGATACTTATACATATATCTACCAACATAATGAATAATATTGAATACCCAATAAAGGCGCTGTAGCAAGAGGTTCTTACTGAATTAAAGTGATCTCACGAAAAGGTAAATAAGTGTTACCAATGGCGAGATAATACTCCTCAATCAATAAAGAGAGTTCTAAAATGAATGTACTTGGTTCAGTTAAGCCATGCGTGTCCATTTCCCTACGAGTGGCCATGTTTATGTTCACTGAAGGATTCCACACCATACGTTCCAAACTTTCCTCCAGTATAGTCAACCATTTTCTGTGGATATGGTTTATCGGGTCGTGTAATGAGATGTTTTACCCTCTAACATAACAATATCTTGTATAAACTTTAATGATAAATGGAAAATTTTAGGAAACAAACTTGTTTAAAGAATTTTAAAAACCCAAAAGCTGTCTTGATCTAGAGACGCTGTGTCTATTGTTACCTTATCAAAGTGCCAGTGCTTGCTACCGCGGATGATTCCTGCGAGGATCTCCATGGCTGCACGCTGGCTGCTGTCGTGTTTGTCGTGACTCTGGTCCCCCATCAGACGTTCTATACTCGGCTTGAACAGCGGCAGGAATGTGTCGCCATAGTTTCTAAACAAACCCTGACAAGGCAAGGCATGGCAAACATAATAATTTTTTTATTTCTTTGTGTTTGGTGTGATGTTCTACTGAAGGTTAAAAGTCTGTGTTTACATGCTGAAACAGCATTATTAACATATTACATTAACATTGTTAACATATTACATTAACATTGTTAACATAATATACATTAACATTGCTAACATATAACATTAACATTGTTAACATATTACATTAACATTGTTAACATATTACATTAACATTGTTAACATTTTACATTAACATTGTTAACATAATATACATTAACATTATTAACATATTACATTAACATTGTTAACATAATATACATTAACATTGTTAACATATTACATTAACATTGTTAACATATTACATTAACAACAGTATTAACATATTACATTAACATTGTTAACATATTACATTAACATTGTTAACATAATATACATTAACATTGCTAACATATTACATTAACATTGTTAACATATAACATTAACATTGTTAACATATTACATTAACATTGTTAACATAACACAAACATTGTTAACAACAAAAGGAAACAACTTTTTCCAGACAAAACAGAAAAATAGAGCCATTGGCTCTATAGCTCATCAGGAACTGCATGATTGAATATCTAAGATCGAAGATCTAAACAACTAGAGTCATTGGCTCTTTAGATAAGCCTTTTGGCAAGCTTTATAGTCTGAGGTAATTTATCATATAATTCAAAGGTCACAAAATCTGATGACTATTAGTTAGAAAAACAGGCCTTGACATGTACTAATTGCTAATTCAGATATCACCAACTGCGTGATAGGAAGTTCATTAAATTAAATGCAGTTAACATGCTGTTAAAGGATTGCTGACCCATAGCAATCGAAATTTAAGGTTTGAGTTTACCAGCCAGCCACGTCCATATTTGGTGGGATATATTCCTCAGGATCAATTGAAGAACACAGAGACAGTGTCAACGAAGTTGAATTATAGTTAATCAAAGCTTAACGCCAGTTATAGGTTATGACTCTGACTGACCTTAAAGAAGACGAGATACTTGGTGCGGAACTTGTCCCTGCCCTTCTGCTCCTCCAGAGACAGGAATGAGATGAGTTTGTCCACGAACTCCTGGTTCGAGAAGTTGTCCACGATACACAGCTCGGAATCACTCATCTCGGACCGGGCACGCTCTGGCTTCGGCTGCTTCTCGTACGGGGCATAGACCAGCATCTCTCTGGAATCAACATTTTGATTTATATTAACGAGACCCATGACATAACACTGGATATCATTCTTGTCACAATACATTACATTCATCATGATGATAACTCTCATTCATATCATCAAAGGCAGTACAACCTCACTTTAGGCACAAGCAGGGTCCTCCCTAACAGAGCAACAACACTTCAATCTGTCACAGGTCGTATGAACTCACTTGGGCCAGCAGTAGTACCCCCAATGTGTTTTGTCGACAAAGGCGGCCTCTACCCACTTCTCATGTGTGTCAGGGAGGGTGGTAGAGTCATACTGGTGCCAGATGTTGTCCCCCCTCTCCCCGGGGGGTGCGGCAGTCTGGGGGGGCAGGGTACCCGACCTCTTGTACGGGTCTACCGCAACCTTCGGGTGCTTTCTCTTCTGTTGCTTCAGCACGGCGGACACTGCAGACATGGCCAGCTGCAATGTAACAGAGGAAGTGTATTTCAGATATATTTTGATACAAATCAAATTAGGATGACTGGTTAATGTTCAACATTAATATGATCAGAGTAATTGAACAAAATCATGGTCAACACAACACCTTAGTTTCCTTTATTGTACGAAAACTTTTATTGTCGTGAAAAAGTACAGTGTAGTTACATTTGCTTAAACGATTGTTTTTAGAACTTTAGCCACAGCAGCCATGCAGGTAATCCAAACAGCAGATGTAACCAAGAGAACTAACATGAGCTAACAAGATCAAGTAAACATACCTTCCTGATGTAAAGGGCATCGTGACAGAGATGTTTGACGAAGCAGGCGACGGCTTGAGGCGGGGCGGGCTCGTCGTGTCGCAGTAGCAGCGCCATGAACTCCATGCTGATCTGACTGAACTTCCACATCCTGGCGGGAATAACGTAGAATATTGAATCGTCAAGAACGCTAGTTAGCAAAAAGATTCACGCAGTTTCATTCTAATTTTAAAGGTAGAAAAGGTTTTGGCATTGATATACTTACAGTTTTCCACTTTCTATTAATGCGGCCAGCTTGTTCATCAGCTTCACATACTCTCTGAAACAAGGAACATATACTGTAATACACATTGTTCATCAGCTTCACATACTCTCTGAAACAAGGAACATATACTGTACATACACATTGCTCATCTGCTTCACATACTCTCTGAAACAAGGAACATATACTGTACATACACATTGCTCATCAGCTTCACATACTCTCTGAAACAAGGAACATATACTGTACATACACATTGCTCATCAGCTTCACATACTCTCTGAAACAAGGAACATATACTGTACATACACATTGCTCATCAGCTTCACATACTCTCTGAAACAAGGAACATATACTGTACATACACATTGCTCATCTGCTTCACATACTCTCTGAAACAAGGAACATATACTGTACATACACATTGCTCATCAGCTTCACATACTCTCTGAAACAAGGAACATATACTGTACATACACATTGCTCATCTGCTTCACATACTCTCTGAAACAAGGAACATATACTGTACATACACATTGCTCATCAGCTTCACATACTCTCTGAAACAAGGAACATATACTGTACATACACATTGCTCATCTGCTTCACATACTCTCTGAAACAAGGAACATATACTGTACATACACATTGCTCATCAGCTTCACATACTCTCTGAAACAAGGAACATATACTGTAATACACATTGCTCATCAACGTGAATCCATTTTGAAAAGTACATTTCTGTGAAGATAGCAGACAGATTCCATCTTTACCTATTTTGTTAGCGGCATTGGATGATAATGAGATACAAGTATACCAGAAGGATTGCGTATATCATCATTCATCAATAATGATTTCCATACATGTCGAAACACGACACACGAGACAGCTACAACTGCTACTTCCTGTTCCCTCTATAACTTAAGAACCTGTCTAGAACCTAAACTTTTCGAAAAATATTTTTTGAGAACCTTGACTTTGTTATCCTGTTAGTTTTGTGCTGGTTTTTACTAATATTAAATCATACACTTTTAAAGGTTGCTATACAAGAGTTTCATGAACATTCACCTACTGAAGGTTTTTAGCGTTCCACTCCTTCTCTCGTTCAACCCCCCTCTTCAGATCAAGGTCAGAGGTCGGAGCACAGTTTGGGGGCGGCGCCACACTCTTCAGTAGCAGACCAGCGGACTCTATACACGCCTGGGGGGTCTGGAGGGACAGCATATGTGTTACACAGGGAACAATGGAATATTAGACAGTACATGAATACCAAATTGTAGTTAAAACAAAATAAATTGAAAATAGCAAAAGATGTTTTACAATGAGATTTGTCGCAATGAAAAATGTAGAAGTGTAAAAGTGAAGAAGAAAGCACAGCTTATATATATATAATGCACATGATCTATAGCAAGGAGTTCACTACTCTAATTCTGAAAAGTATATCAGGTTTGATAAAAACTCTGGACTCTGGTCATATAGAAATAAGTGATTAATTAGAGAAACCTCCATTTCTGTTTTGCTACCAAAAAAGAATCCTTTGACACATTCTGATGGTACAGTATAATCCGAGGGTTAGGGTAGAGTACAGGACATAAAAACACAGAATCCAACAATAATCACTATACTTCAACTGTATAAGAAGCTTCCACCTACCTCAAACCGGATTGCAACAGTCTCGAGACACTTGACGACCCTCGTGACAATGTCGTCAATCACTTTCAGAATGGAGGGTTTCTCAGAGTGCTGGGCTTGAGCGAGCGCTGGCCAAACAAGAGAGAGAATCTCCCAGTTTCGCTTCGTTGCTAGGCATTTCTTTCCGTTACCTAGGATGGTGTAAAGACTACCCTGAGGATTGAAGTATTGGCGAGGGTATAAAACATATCAGTCAGCTCAACTGTCCTCCCCTACCACCGGGCTCTCCTCTCCAGGTAGCATCGACTCACGGCGAGTCACATTGTGTGCGGCGCCATGCTATCCATTTAGTCAACATTTTGGATTTAAATTATCATTTCGTCTGATCTTGTTACATTTGTACATAACACAACATACAAACAATTAAATATAACTTTGATGCTAAATCCCCAAGAAAGACAAGTTATTGTGACACATACCTTGAACTTGTGCTCTGGGACGTCACTGCTCTCCAGATTTTGAGCTATTTCCTTTATGATGGTGCGGTATGTGTAGGGGAAGTTGGTGAAAGCTGACAGGAGACAGGCCTGGGCCTTCTTTCGTACCTAGAGAACATTTCACATTGTAGTTGTATCGTACCTAGAGAACATTTCACATCGTAGTTCTATCGTACCTAGAGAACATTTCACATCGTAGTTGTATCATACCTAGAGAACATTTCACATCGTAGTTCTATCGTACCTAGAGAACATTTCACATCATAGTTCTATCGTACCTAGAGAACATTTCACATCGTAGTTCTATCGTACCTAGAGAACATTTCACATCGTAGTTCTATCGTACCTAGAGAACATTTCACATCGTAGTTGTATCATACCTAGAGAACATTTCACATCGTAGTTCTATGGTACCTAGAGAACATTTCACATCATAGTTCTATCGTACCTGAGAACATTTCACATCGTAGTTCTATCGTAGCTAGAGAACATTTCACATCGTAGTTGTATCATACCTAGAGAACATTTCACATTGTAGTTCTATCGTACCTAGAGAAATTTCACATCGTAGTTGTATCATACCTAGAGAACATTTCACATTGTAGTTGTATCGTATCTAGAGAACATTTCACATCGTAGTTGTATCATACCTAGAGAACATTTCACATCGTAGTTCTATCGTACCTAGAGAAATTTCACATCGTAGTTGTATCGTACCTAGAGAACATTTCACATTGTAGTTGTATCGTACCTAGAGAACATTTCACATCGTAGTTGTATCGTACCTAGAGAACATTTCACATTGTAGTTCTATCGTACCTAGGGAACATTTCACATCGTAGTTGTATCGTACCTAGAGAACATTTCACATCGTAGTTCTATTGTACCTAGAGAACATTTCACATTGTAGTTGTATCGTACCTAGAGAACATTTCACATCGTAGTTCTATCGTACCTAGAGAACATTTCACATCGTAGTTGTATCATACCTAGAGAACATTTCACATCGTAGTTCTATCGTACCTAGGGCTAGGAAGTTTACAAAATTTGGTAAACGTTTACACGAAAGGTAAAAAACGGAACGTTGCCGTGTACACGACCTCATATATATTGTGTTGATTATTGTTATAAAAAGCAAGTTCAAGTTCGTGACTGATGTGAGACGTAAATATCCTATTGAGAAAAAAACATGCAGTTGTCAGTAAAAAAAACTACTTTTACTATAATGTCCTTTAAAACAATATTTGTGTTTCAGATGTGTGGCAGCGACGTGTAGGCTACTATGTAGTACATTACATATCATATATACTTTTGAAAAAATCCCCGTTTCAGACGACATGTTTTCTGTCATGAATTAATAATAAAATATTCAATCTATGTTAGTTACTTTTCAATTTTGAATGTTACACAAATAAATTGACATGAATTAAATACCCGTAAAACGGCCAATTCATCACAGATCGATCGGCGAGTCAAGTATGTAGTCAAACTATACAATCGCTGGTGAAACTCTTGATGTTGGCGTTTGTATCCACAATTCAGACATAATACGAGTCATGATAGCTCTCAAATAGTTATCATGAAACAATCTAAACAGTAACATATTAAATTTGCTGAGATTTGACCAAAATATGCCCTCAAATTGACATGCTCTCACAGCCATGCGCTAAGTGATTCCTTGAATCTGATTGGTCGAATTGAGTGGCTGCAAGGGGCCGTATACCATTTATAATGGAGTTTTTTTGCAGTGAGCGTATATACATTTGAATGACCTCTTTGTAGTCATCTTACATCTGACATTCTTTTCATCTTACACGTTATATAGGTACGGCATTCTAACAATAATCAAAGCAATGGAAATTACACGTGTAAATATTTTGTTACAGCACTAGAGATTTAATTTGTAACAAAAACCTTTACGACCCCTTCATCGATGCTCAATAATGGCTGCGAGTTACGCATACGAGAGCAAGTTTGTAAGAAGTATTTCCACGAAATTTCATAATGTTTAGAAGATGACATTTTATATTTTCACAGTGATGTACAAACTTTGCTACCACGTGACAATTCGTTTAATCGTTTGCCGTTTACATGATTCTGAAAACGTTTATTCACTCATCACAAAACGATACCGTGTATACGTGTAACCGTCCCAGCCTTAATCGTACCTAGAGAACATTTCAAATCGTAGTTCTATCGTATCTAGAGAACATTTTACATCGTAGTTCTATCGTACCTAGAGAACATTTCACATCGTAGTTGTATCATACCTAGAGAACATTTCACATCGTAGTTCTATCGTACCTAGAGAACATTTCACATCGTAGTTCTATCGTAGCTAGAGAACATTTCACATCGTGATTCAGTGCTTATTTTACTGACATGACGACCCAGGTGTTTCCCTCTCAATCATATAATAAAAGCTCTTTGTGCGGGTGTAAAGCTAATGACCATATGTCTGGCTAACTTTAGTTGCCTCATGGTTGTGAGACAGTTTGAAGCTAACTTTAGTTGCCTCATTGTTGTGAGACAGTTTGACGTTAACTTTAGTTGCCTCATTGTTGTGAGACAGTTTGACGTTAACTTTAGTTGCCTCATTGTTGTGAGACAGTTTGACGTTAACTTTAGTTGCCTCATTGTTGTGAGATAGTTTGAAGCTAACTTTAGTTGCCTCATTGTTGTGAGACAGTTTGACGTTACCTCACTGTATCTGCTGAGGGAGAGCTGGAGGAGTTGGTTCCAGATCTCCTGGTGTCGGCTTGTGAACACCTTGCTCTTACTGTTCAGCAGCAACAGCTGCAACGTTAAACAGACGGTGATCTCTTAAATACTTTCCTATAGGAAGATAAACAAGGCACACACAATCTGTAGATAAATTCTTTACATATTACATTCTCTGAAAGGTTCAACATCGACCAATTACCTTGATTGCAAGCATGTTGAAGGTCTAATGTTAAACTAAAAAAGCTTAACCGTTAACGTACTTGCTTGTTAGTTAATTACTGAAACAGGTTGCAGTGCCGTACCTCATGTTGCAACTGTAGACGATCTACCAAAAGCGCTCGTATATGTTTCTTCTTTCCACGGAGCTGTAACATGCATGAACCTCATGCTATTATAATTGCATAGTAATTAATGTAATTTATGTTATGTAATAATTTACAAAAGAATCACATGTACAACATTGATTTATCGAGATATCTTATGATAAACTTGGATCAATATAAAGATATCTTCTGATAAACTTGGATCAATGTAAAGATATCTTCTGATAAACTTGGATCAATATAAAGATATCTTCTGATAAACTTGGATCAATATCGAGATATCTTCTGATAAACTTGGATCAATATCGAGATATCTTCTGATAAACTTGGATCAATATCGAGATATCTTCTGATAAACTTGGATCAATATCGAGATATCTTCTGATAAACTTGGATCAATATCGAGATATCTTCTGATAAACTTGGATCAATATCAAGATATCTTCTGATAAACTTGGATCAATATCGAGATATCTTCTGATAAACTTGGATCAATATCGAGATATCTTCTGATAAACTTGGATCAATATCGAGATATCTTCTGATAAACTTGGATCAATATCGAGATATCTTCTGATAAACTTGGATCAATATCGAGATATCTACTGATTTACTACCTCATCTGCGAGAGCTCCTTTCACAACATGGAAACTCTTCCATCGACCATCAAAATCATTCTTTGCCGTGCCACAAAAGAACAACACTGTTTCGAGAATCTGGAAAAAAACAAAGTATAGCAGACAACAGGACTAAGATATGATATCAGATGCATAATCAGTTAATAGGGATGAAGCGGTACGCTTGGGCTTCGGTTCGTTACGTATTGAGGTACAGGCCTCTCGTTTCGGTACATTTTCAGTTCGGTACAAAACCAAGAATGTCTTTCAATATATGAATTAAAACCACAACAAATCACATGTTTTTCTTGAAAATAAGTTTGTAGGGTGTGGAAATCATTCGTACAACTGAAAATATAATAACATCTGAGTTAATAATACATAACTGTTTAAGTTAAGTTGTATATTCGGTATATACCGAAAAATTATGTTAATATACTGTGTACCGAACCGAGGTGGGGTGAGGTGAGTTAGGGTTTAACGCCGCTTTCAAAAGTATTAGTGCTAGTATTATGGCAGGGAGAAAGCCTGCAACGCCATGTGGCTATGTATTGCATTGAAACCTGCGTACCGAATCGAAAGCAAAACACCGCGGATCAACTATTGTAGTTGTGCAGCGTTTCACCACTATCAGCTAATGAATGAGCGATATCATTCTCCCGTTGAAGATATCACTGTTGAATGTATTACACTGTTACTGCAAAATGATTGACCTGACATCTTGTGTTTAAAATATGCTGTCACAATAGCAGCCCTGCGGTCCCATTGGAATGTGTCCCATCTATCGATGAGTACATGCAATTAAATCCACTTGTTTACTATTATTTTATGAAACTCGTTAGTGTTTTGGTATCTAACAAGCTAAACCACTCATTCATTTCATAAGTATGAAGTCAGTACTAAATGAGGCATTGTTTATATTCTCAATACTGACCACATCCGAGTGAGTGAGTGAGTGAGTTATTGTTTAACGCCGCTTCGGCAGTATTGCAGCCATTAGCGGCGTTGACCACATCCGACACACAGGTCGTCAAGTCTGATATTGCAGCAGAAATTGAAGGGTACAGTAGTCCTTACATCTCACAAGGTAAGAGAGCACAACTGAGGGATGGATATCTCTTACATCTCACAAGGTAAGAGAGCACAACTGAGGGATGGATATCTCTTACATCTCACAAGGTTAGAGAGCACAACAGAGGGATGGATATCTCTTACATCTCACAAGGTAAGAGAGCACAACTGAGAGATGGATATCTCTTACATCTCACAAGGTAAGAGAGCACAACTGAGGGATGGATATCTCTTACATCTCAAAAGGTAAGAGAGCACAACAGAGGGATGGATATCTCTTACATCTCACAAGGGAAGAGAGCACAACTGAGGGATGGATATCTCTTACATCTCACAAGGGAAGAGAGCACAACTGAGGGATGGATATCTCTTACATCTCACAAGGTAAGAGAGCACAACTGAGGGATGTATATCTCTTACATCTCACAAGGTAAGAGAGCGCAACTGAGGGATGGATATCTCTTACATCTCACAAGGTAAGAGAGCACAACTGAGGGATGGATATCTCTTACATCTCACAAGGTTAGAGAGCACAACTGAGGGATGGATATCTCTAACATCTCACAAGGTAAGAGAGCACAACTGAGGGATGGATATCTCTTATATCTCACAAGGTAAGAGAGCACAACTGAGGGATGGATATCTCTTACATCTCACAAGGTTAGAGAGCACAACTGAGGGATGGATATCTCTAACATCTCACAAGGGAAGAGAGCGCAACTGAGGGATGGATATCTCTTACATCTCACAAGGTAAGAGAGCACAACTGAGGGATGGATATCTCTTACATCTCACAAGGTAAGAGAGCACAACTGAGGGATGGATATCTCTTACATCTCACAAGGTAAGAGAGCACAACTGAGGGATGGATATCTCTTACATCTCACAAGGTAAGAGAGCACAACTGAGGGATGGATATCTCTTACATCTCACAAGGGAAGAGAGCACAACTGAGGGATGGATATCTCTTACATCTCACAAGGTAAGAGAGCACAACTGAGGGATGGATATCTCTTACATCTCACAAGGTTAGAGAGCACAACAGAGGGATGGATATCTCTTACATCTCACAAGGTAAGAGAGCACAACTGAGGGATGGATATCTCTTACATCTCACAAGGTAAGAGAGCACAACTGAGGGATGGATATCTCTTACATCTCACAAGGTTAGAGAGCACAACTGAGGGATGGATATCTCTTACATCTCACAAGGGAAGAGAGCACAACTGAGGGATGGATATCTCTTACATCTCACAAGGTAAGAGAGCACAACTGAGGGATGGATATCTCTTACATCTCACAAGGTTAGAGAGCACAACTGAGGAATGGATATCTCTTACATCTCACAAGGTTAGAGAGCACAACTGAGGGATGGATATCTCTTACATCTCACAAGGTAAGAGAGCACAACTGAGGGATGGATATCTCTACATCTCACAAGGGAAGAGAGCACAACTGAGGGATGGATATCTCTTACATCTCACAAAGTAAGAGAGCACAACTGAGGGATGGATATCTCTTACATCTCACAAGGTTAGAGAGCACAACTGAGGGATGGATATCTCTTACATCTCACAAGGGAAGAGAGCACAACTGAGGGATGGATATCTCTTACATCTCACAAGGTAAGAGAGCACAACTGAGGGATGGATATCTCTTACATCTCACAAGGTAAGAGAGCACAACTGAGGGATGGATATCTCTTACATCTCACAAGGGAAGAGAGCACAACTGAGGGATGGATATCTCTTACATCTCACAAGGTAAGAGAGCACAACTGAGGGATGGATATCTCTTACATCTTACAAGGTAAGAGAGCACAACTGAGGGATGGATATCTCTCACATCTCACAAGGTAAGAGAGCACAACTGAGGGATGGATATCTCTGACATCTTACAAGGGAAGAGAGCACAACTGAGGGATGGATATCTCTTACATCTTACAAGGTAAGAGAGCACAACTGAGGGATGGATATCTCTTACATCTTACAAGGTTAGAGAGCACAACTGAGGGATGGATATCTCTTACATCTCACAAAGTAAGAGAGCACAACTGAGGGATGGATATCTCTTACATCTCACAAGGTAAGAGAGCACAACTGAGGGATGGATATCTCTTACATCTCACAAGGTTAGAGAGCACAACTGAGGGATGGATATCTCTTACATCTCACAAGGTAAGAGAGCACAACTGAGGGATGGATATCTCTTACATCTCACAAGGTAAGAGAGCGCAACTGAGGGGTGGATATCTCTTACATCTCACAAAGTAAGAGAGCACAACTGAGGGATGGATATCTCTTACATCTCACAAGGTAAGAGAGCACAACTGAGGGATGGATATCTCTTACATCTCACAAGGTAAGAGAGCACAACTGAGGGATGGATATCTCTTACATCTCACAAGGGAAGAGAGCGCAACTGAGGGATGGATATCTCTTACATCTCACAAGGTAAGAGAGCACAACAGAGGGATGGATATCTCACAAGGTAAGAGAGCACAACTGAGGGATGGATATCTCTTACATCTCACAAGGTAAGAGAGCACAACTGAGGGATGGATATCTCTTACATCTCACAAGGGAAGAGAGCGCAACTGAGGGATGGATATCTCTTACATCTCACAAGGTAAGAGAGCACAACAGAGGGATGGATATCTCACAAGGTAAGAGAGCACAACTGAGGGATGGATATCTCTTACATCTCACAAGGTAAGAGAGCACAACTGAGGGATGGATATCTCTTACATCTCACAAGGGAAGAGAGCGCAACTGAGGGATGGATATCTCTTACATCTCAAAAGGTAAGAGAGCACAACTGAGGGATGGATATCTCTTACATCTCACAAAGTAAGAGAGCACAACTGAGGGATGGATATCTCTTACATCTCACAAGGTAAACGAGCACAACTGAGGGATGGATATCTCTTACATCTCACAAGGTAAGAGAGCACAACTGAGGGATGGATATCTCTTACATCTCACAAGGTTAGAGAGCGCAACTGAGGGATGGATATCTCTACATCTCACAAGGTAAGAGAGCACAACTGAGGGATGGATATCTCTTACATCTCACAAGGTAAGAGAGCACAACTGAGGGATGGATATCTCTTACATCTCACAAGGTAAGAGAGCACAACTGAGGGATGGATATCTCTTACATCTTACAAGGGAAGAGAGCACAACTGAGGGATGGATATCTCTTACATCTCACAAGGTAAGAGAGCACAACTGAGGGATGGATATCTCTTACATCTCACAAGGGAAGAGAGCACAACTGAGGGATGGACATCTCTTACATCTCACAAGGTAAGAGAGCACAACTGAGGGATGGATATCTCTTACATCTCACAAGGTAAGAGAGCACAACTGAGGGATGGATATCTCTTACATCTCACAAGGTAAGAGAGCACAACTGAGGGATGGATATCTCTTACATCTCACAAGGTAAGAGAGCACAACTGAGGGATGGATATCTCTTACATCTCACAAGGTAAGAGAGCACAACTGAGGGATGGATATCTCTTACATCTCACAAGGTAAGAGAGCACAACTGAGGGATGGATATCTCTTACATCTCACAAGGTAAGAGAGCACAACAGAGGGATGGATATCTCTTACATCTCACAAGGTAAGAGAGCACAACTGAGGGATGGATATCTCTTACATCTCACAAGGTAAGAGAGCACAACTGAGGGATGGATATCTCTTACATCTCACAAGGTAAGAGAACACAACTGAGGGATGGATATCTCTTACATCTCACAAGGGAAGAGAGCACAACAGAGGGATGGATATCTCTTACATCTCACAAGGGAAGAGAGCACAACTGAGGGATGGATATCTCTTACATCTCAAAAGGTAAGAGAGCACAACTGAGGGATGGATATCTCTTACATCTCACAAGGTAAGAGAGCACAACTGAGGGATGGATATCTCTTACATCTCACAAGGGAAGAGAGCACAACTGAGGGATGGATATCTCTTACATCTCAAAAGGTAAGAGAGCACAACTGAGGGATGGATATCTCTTACATCTCACAAGGGAAGAGAGCACAACTGAGGGATGGATATCTCTTACATCTTACAAGGTAAGAGAGCACAACTGAGGGATGGATATCTCTTACATCTCACAAGGTAAGAGAGCACAACTGAGGGATGGATATCTCTTACATCTCACAAGGGAAGAGAGCACAACTGAGGGATGGATATCTCTTACATCTCACAAGGGAAGAGAGCACAACTGAGGGATGGATATCTCTTACATCTCACAAGGTAAGAGAGCACAACTGAGGGATGGATATCTCTTACATCTCAAAAGGTAAGAGAGCACAACTGAGGGATGGATATCTCTTACATCTCACAAGGTAAGAGAGCACAACTGAGGGATGGATATCTCTTACATCTCACAAGGTAAGAGAGCACAACTGAGGGATGGATATCTCTTACATCTCAAAAGGTAAGAGAGCACAACTGAGGGATGGATATCTCTTACATCTCACAAGGGAAGAGAGCACAACTGAGGGATGGATATCTCTTACATCTTACAAGGTAAGAGAGCACAACTGAGGGATGGATATCTCTTACATCTCACAAGGTAAGAGAGCACAACTGAGGGATGGATATCTCTTACATCTCACAAGGGAAGAGAGCACAACTGAGGGATGGATATCTCTTACATCTCACAAGGGAAGAGAGCACAACTGAGGGATGGATATCTCTTACATCTCACAAGGTAAGAGAGCACAACTGAGGGATGGATATCTCTTACATCTCACAAGGGAAGAGAGCACAACTGAGGGATGGATATCTCTTACATCTCACAAGGTAAGAGAGCACAACAGAGGGATGGATATCTCTTACATCTCACAAGGTAAGAGAGCACAACTGAGGGATGGATATCTCTTACATCTCACAAGGGAAGAGAGCACAACTGAGGGATGGATATCTCGTACATCTCACAAGGTAAGAGAGCACAACAGAGGGATGGATATCTCTTACATCTCACAAGGGAAGAGAGCACAACTGAGGGATGGATATCTCTTACATCTCACAAGGTAAGAGAGCACAACTGAGGGATGGATATCTCTTACATCTCACAAGGTAAGAGAGCACAACTGAGGGATGGATATCTCTTACATCTCACAAGGTAAGAGAGCACAACTGAGGGATGGATATCTCTTACATCTCACAAGGTAAGAGAGCACAACTGAGGGATGGATATCTCTTACATCTCACAAGGTAAGAGAGCGCAACTGAGGGATGGACATCTCTTACATCTTACAAGGTAAGAGAGCACAACTGAGGGATGGATATCTCTTACATCTCACAAGGTAAGAGAGCACAACTGAGGGATGGATATCTCTTACATCTCACAAGGGAAGAGAGCACAACTGAGGGATGGATATCTCTTACATCTCACAAGGTAAGAGAGCACAACTGAGGGATGGATATCTCTTACATCTCACAAGGTAAGAGAGCACAACTGAGGGATGGATATCTCTTACATGTCACAAGGTAAGAGAGCGCAACTGAGGGATGGACATCTCTTACATCTTACAAGGTAAGAGAGCACAACTGAGGGATGGATATCTCTTACATCTCACAAGGTAAGAGAGCACAACTGAGGGATGGATATCTCTTACATCTCACAAGGGAAGAGAGCACAACTGAGGGATGGATATCTCTCACATCTCACAAGGTAAGAGAGCACAACTGAGGGATGGACATCTCACAAGGTAAGAGAGCACAACTGAGGGATGGATATCTCTTACATCTCACAAGGTAAGAGAGCACAACTGAGGGATGGATATCTCTTACATCTCACAAGGTAAGAGAGCACAACTGAGGGATGGATATCTCTTACATCTCACAAGGTAAGAGAGCACAACTGAGGGATGGATATCTCTTACATCTCACAAGGTAAGAGAGCGCAACTGAGGGATGGATATCTCTTACATCTCACAAGGTAAGAGAGCACAACTGAGGGATGGATATCTCTTACATCTCACAAGGTAAGAGAGCGCAACTGAGGGATGGATATCTCTTACATCTCACAAGGTAAGAGAGCACAACTGAGGGATGGATATCTCTTACATCTCACAAGGTAAGAGAGCACAACTGAGGGATGGATATCTCTTACATCTCACAAGGTAAGAGAGCACAACTGAGGGATGGATATCTCTTACATCTCACAAGGGAAGAGAGCACAACTGAGGGATGGATATCTCTTACATCTCACAAGGTAAGAGAGCACAACTGAGGGATGGATATCTCTTACATCTCACAAGGTAAGAGAGCACAACTGAGGGATGGATATCTCTTACATCTTACAAGGTAAGAGAGCACAACTGAGGGATGGATATCTCTTACATCTCACAAGTTAAGAGAGCACAACTGAGGGATGGATATCTCTTACATCTCACAAGGTAAGAGAGCACAACTGAGGGATGGATATCTCTTACATCTTACAAGGTGAGAGAGCACAACTGAGGGATGGATATCTCTTACATCTCACAAGGGAAGAGAGCACAACTGAGGGATGGATATCTCTTACATCTCACAAGGGAAGAGAGCACAACTGAGGGATGGATATCTCACAAGGTAAGAGAGCACAACTGAGGGATGGATATCTCTTACATCTCACAAGGTAAGAGAGCACAACTGAGGGATGGATATCTCTTACATCTCACAAGGGAAGAGAGCACAACTGAGGGATGGATATCTCTTACATCTTACAAGGTAAGAGAGCACAACTGAGGGATGGATATCTCTTACATCTCACAAGGTAAGAGAGCACAACTGAGGGATGGATATCTCTTACATCTCACAAGGGAAGAGAGCACAACTGAGGGATGGATATCTCTTACATCTCACAAGGTAAGAGAGCACAACTGAGGGATGGACATCTCACAAGGTAAGAGAGCACAACTGAGGGATGGATATCTCTTACATCTCACAAGGTAAGAGAGCGCAATTGAGGGATGGATATCTCTTACATCTCACAAGGTAAGAGAGCACAACTGAGGGATGGATATCTCTTACATCTCACAAGGTAAGAGAGCACAACTGAGGGATGGATATCTCTTACATCTCACAAGGTAAGAGAGCACAACTGAGGGATGGATATCTCTTACATCTCACAAGGTAAGAGAGCACAACTGAGGGATGGATATCTCTTACATCTCACAAGGGAAGAGAGCACAACTGAGGGATGGATATCTCTTACATCTCACAAGGTAAGAGAGCACAACTGAGGGATGGATATCTCTTACATCTCACAAGGTAAGAGAGCACAACTGAGGGATGGATATCTCTTACATCTTACAAGGTAAGAGAGCACAACTGAGGGATGGATATCTCTTACATCTCAAAAGGTAAGAGAGCACAACTGAGGGATGGATATCTCTTACATCTCACAAGGGAAGAGAGCACAACTGAGGGATGGATATCTCTTACATCTCACAAGGGAAGAGAGCGCAACTGAGGGATGGATATCTCTTACATCTCACAAGGGAAGAGAGCACAACTGAGGGATGGATATCTCTTACATCTTACAAGGTAAGAGAGCACAACTGAGGGATGGATATCTCTACATCTCACAAGGGAAGAGAGCACAACTGAGGGATGGATATCTCTTACATCTCACAAGGTTAGAGAGCACAACTGAGGGATGGATATCTCTTACATCTTACAAGGTAAGAGAGCACAACTGAGGGATGGATATCTCTTACATCTTACAAGGGAAGAGAGCACAACTGAGGGATGGATATCTCTACATCTCACAAGGTAAGAGAGCACAACTGAGGGATGGATATCTCTACATCTCACAAGGTAAGAGAGCACAACTGAGGGATGGATATCTCTTACATCTTACAAGGTAAGAGAGCACAACTGAGGGATGGATATCTCTTACATCTCACAAGGTAAGAGAGCACAACTGAGGGATGGACATCTCTTACATCTTACAAGGTAAGAGAGCACAACTGAGGGATGGATATCTCTTACATCTTACAAGGTAAGAGAGCACAACTGAGGGATGGATATCTCTACATCTCACAAGGGAAGAGAGCACAACTGAGGGATGGATATCTCTACATCTCACAAGGTAAGAGAGCACAACTGAGGGATGGATATCTCTACATCTCACAAGGTAAGAGAGCACAACTGAGGGATGGATATCTCTTACATCTTACAAGGTAAGAGAGCACAACTGAGGGATGGATATCTCTTACATCTCACAAGGTAAGAGAGCACAACTGAGGGATGGACATCTCTTACATCTTACAAGGTAAGAGAGCACAACTGAGGGATGGATATCTCTTACATCTCACAAGGTAAGAGAGCACAACTGAGGGATGGATATCTCTTACATCTCACAAGGGAAGAGAGCACAACTGAGGGATGGATATCTCTTACATCTCAAAAGGTAAGAGAGCACAACTGAGGGATGGATATCTCTTACATCTCACAAGGGAAGAGAGCACAACTGAGGGATGGATATCTCTTACATCTTACAAGGTAAGAGAGCACAACTGAGGGATGGATATCTCTTACATCTCACAAGGTAAGAGAGCACAACTGAGGGATGGATATCTCTTACATCTCACAAGGGAAGAGAGCACAACTGAGGGATGGATATCTCTTACATCTCACAAGGGAAGAGAGCACAACTGAGGGATGGATATCTCTTACATCTCACAAGGTAAGAGAGCACAACTGAGGGATGGATATCTCTTACATCTCACAAGGGAAGAGAGCACAACTGAGGGATGGATATCTCTTACATCTCACAAGGTAAGAGAGCACAACAGAGGGATGGATATCTCTTACATCTCACAAGGTAAGAGAGCACAACTGAGGGATGGATATCTCTTACATCTCACAAGGTAAGAGAGCACAACTGAGGGATGGATATCTCGTACATCTCACAAGGTAAGAGAGCACAACAGAGGGATGGATATCTCTTACATCTCACAAGGGAAGAGAGCACAACTGAGGGATGGATATCTCTTACATCTCACAAGGTAAGAGAGCACAACTGAGGGATGGATATCTCTTACATCTCACAAGGTAAGAGAGCACAACTGAGGGATGGATATCTCACAAGGTAAGAGAGCACAACTGAGGGATGGACATCTCACAAGGTAAGAGAGCACAACTGAGGGATGGATATCTCTTACATCTCACAAGGTAAGAGAGCACAACTGAGGGATGGATATCTCTTACATCTCACAAGGTAAGAGAGCGCAACTGAGGGATGGATATCTCTTACATCTCACAAGGTAAGAGAGCACAACTGAGGGATGGATATCTCTTACATCTCACAAGGTAAGAGAGCACAACTGAGGGATGGATATCTCTTACATCTCACAAGGTAAGAGAGCACAACTGAGGGATGGATATCTCTTACATCTCACAAGGTAAGAGAGCACAACTGAGGGATGGATATCTCTTACATCTCACAAGGTAAGAGAGCGCAACTGAGGGATGGATATCTCTTACATCTCACAAGGTAAGAGAGCGCAACTGAGGGATGGACATCTCTTACATCTTACAAGGTAAGAGAGCACAACTGAGGGATGGATATCTCTTACATCTCACAAGGTAAGAGAGCACAACTGAGGGATGGATATCTCTTACATCTCACAAGGGAAGAGAGCACAACTGAGGGATGGATATCTCTCACATCTCACAAGGTAAGAGAGCACAACTGAGGGATGGATATCTCTTACATCTCACAAGGTAAGAGAGCACAACTGAGGGATGGACATCTCACAAGGTAAGAGAGCACAACTGAGGGATGGATATCTCTTACATCTCACAAGGTAAGAGAGCACAACTGAGGGATGGATATCTCTTACATCTCACAAGGTAAGAGAGCGCAACTGAGGGATGGATATCTCTTACATCTCACAAGGTAAGAGAGCGCAACTGAGGGATGGATATCTCTTACATCTCACAAGGTAAGAGAGCGCAACTGAGGGATGGATATCTCTTACATCTCACAAGGTAAGAGAGCACAACTGAGGGATGGATATCTCTTACATCTCACAAGGTAAGAGAGCGCAACTGAGGGATGGATATCTCTTACATCTCACAAGGTAAGAGAGCACAACTGAGGGATGGATATCTCTTACATCTCACAAGGTAAGAGAGCACAACTGAGGGATGGATATCTCTTACATCTCACAAGGTAAGAGAGCGCAACTGAGGGATGGATATCTCTTACATCTCACAAGGTAAGAGAGCACAACTGAGGGATGGATATCTCTTACATCTCACAAGGTAAGAGAGCACAACTGAGGGATGGATATCTCTTACATCTCACAAGGTAAGAGAGCGCAACTGAGGGATGGATATCTCTTACATCTCACAAGGTAAGAGAGCGCAACTGAGGGATGGATATCTCTTACATCTCACAAGGTAAGAGAGCACAACTGAGGGATGGATATCTCTTACATCTCACAAGGTAAGAGAGCGCAACTGAGGGATGGATATCTCTTACATCTCACCAGGTAAGAGAGCACAACTGAGGGATGGATATCTCTTACATCTCACAAGGTAAGAGAGCTCAACTGAGGGATGGATATCTCTTACATCTCACAAGGTAAGAGAGCACAACTGAGGGATGGATATCTCTTACATCTCACAAGGGAAGAGAGCACAACTGAGGGATGGATATCTCTTACATCTCACAAGGTAAGAGAGCACAACTGAGGGATGGATATCTCTTACATCTCACAAGGTAAGAGAGCACAACTGAGGGATGGATATCTCTTACATCTTACAAGGTAAGAGAGCACAACTGAGGGATGGATATCTCTTACATCTCACAAGGGAAGAGAGCACAACTGAGGGATGGATATCTCTTACATCTCACAAGGTAAGAGAGCACAACTGAGGGATGGATATCTCTTACATCTCACAAGGTAAGAGAGCACAACTGAGGGATGGATATCTCTTACATCTTACAAGGTAAGAGAGCACAACTGAGGGATGGATATCTCTTACATCTCACAAGGGAAGAGAGCACAACTGAGGGATGGATATCTCTTACATCTTACAAGGTAAGAGAGCACAACTGAGGGATGGATATCTCTTACATCTTACAAGGTAAGAGAGCACAACTGAGGGATGGATATCTCTTACATCTTACAAGGTAAGAGAGCACAACTGAGGGATGGATATCTCTTACATCTCACAAGGTAAGAGAGCACAACTGAGGGATGGATATCTCTTACATCTCACAAGGGAAGAGAGCACAACTGAGGGATGGATATCTCTTACATCTCACAAGGTAAGAGAGCACAACTGAGGGATGGATATCTCTTACATCTCACAAGGTAAGAGAGCACAAATGAGGGATGGATATCTCTTACATCTTACAAGGTGAGAGAGCACAACTGAGGGATGGATATCTCTTACATCTCACAAGGTAAGAGAGCACAACTGAGGGATGGATATCTCTTACATCTTACAAGGTGAGAGAGCACAACTGAGGGATGGATATCTCTTACATCTCACAAGGTAAGAGAGCACAACTGAGGGATGGATATCTCTTACATCTTACAAGGTGAGAGAGCACAACTGAGGGATGGATATCTCTTACATCTTACAAGGTGAGAGAGCACAACTGAGGGATGGATATCTCTTACATCTCACAAGGTAAGAGAGCACAACTGAGGGATGGATATCTCTTACATCTTACAAGGTGAGAGAGCACAACTGAGGGATGGATATCTCTTACATCTTACAAGGTAAGAGAGCACAACTGAGGGATGGATATCTCTTACATCTCACAAGGTAAGAGAGCACAACTGAGGGATGGATATCTCTTACATCTCACAAGGTAAGAGAGCACAACTGAGGGATGGATATCTCTTACATCTCACAAGGTAAGAGAGCACAACTGAGGGATGGATATCTCTTACATCTTACAAGGTAAGAGAGCACAACTGAGGGATGGATATCTCTTACATCTTACAAGGTGAGAGAGCACAACTGAGGGATGGATATCTCTTACATCTTACAAGGTAAGAGAGCACAACTGAGGGATGGATATCTCTTACATCTCACAAGGTAAGAGAGCACAACTGAGGGATGGATATCTCTAACATCTCACAAGGTAAGAGAGCACAACTGAGGGATGGATATCTCTTACATCTCACAAGGTAAGAGAGCACAACTGAGGGATGGATATCTCTTACATCTCACAAGGTAAGAGAGCACAACTGAGGGATGGATATCTCTTACATCTCACAAGGTAAGAGAGCACAACTGAGGGATGGATATCTCTTACATCTTACAAGGTAAGAGAGCACAACTGAGGGATGGATATCTCTTACATCTTACAAGGTGAGAGAGCACAACTGAGGGATGGATATCTCTTACATCTTACAAGGTAAGAGAGCACAACTGAGGGATGGATATCTCTTACATCTCACAAGGTGAGAGAGCACAACTGAGGGATGGATATCTCTTACATCTTACAAGGTAAGAGAGCACAACTGAGGGATGGATATCTCTTACATCTTACAAGGTAAGAGAGCACAACTGAGGGATGGATATCTCTTACATCTTACAAGGTGAGAGAGCACAACTGAGGGATGGATATCTCTTGCATCTTACAAGGTAAGAGAGCACAACTGAGGGATGGATATCTCTTACATCTTACAAGGTGAGAGAGCACAACTGAGGGATGGATATCTCTTACATCTTACAAGGTAAGAGAGCACAACTGAGGGATGGATATCTCTTACATCTTACAAGGTGAGAGAGCACAACTGAGGGATGGATATCTCTTACATCTTACAAGGTAAGAGAGCACAACTGAGGGATGGATATCTCTTACATCTCACAAGGTAAGAGAGCACAACTGAGGGATGGATATCTCTAACATCTCACAAGGTAAGAGAGCACAACTGAGGGATGGATATCTCTTACATCTCACAAGGTAAGAGAGCACAACTGAGGGATGGATATCTCTTACATCTCACAAGGTAAGAGAGCACAACAGAGGGATGGATATCTCTTACATCTCACAAGGTAAGAGAGCACAACTGAGGGATGGATATCTCTTACATCTCACAAGGTAAGAGAGCACAACTGAGGGATGGATATCTCTAACATCTTACAAGGTTAGAGAGCACAACTGAGGGATGGATATCTCTTACATCTCACAAGGTAAGAGAGCACAACTGAGGGATGGATATCTCTTACATCTTACAAGGTAAGAGAGCACAACTGAGGGATGGATATCTCTTACATCTCACAAGGTAAGAGAGCACAACTGAGGGATGGATATCTCTTACATCTCACAAGGTAAGAGAGCACAACTGAGGGATGGATATCTCTTACATCTCACAAGGTAAGAGAGCACAACTGAGGGATGGATATCTCTTACATCTCACAAGGTAAGAGAGCACAACTGAGGGATGGATATCTCACAAGGTAAGAGAGCACAACTGAGGGATGGATATCTCTTACATCTCACAAGGGAAGAGAGCACAACTGAGGGATGGATATCTCTTACATCTTACAAGGTGAGAGAGCACAACTGAGGGGTGGATATCTCTTACATCTCACAAAGTAAGAGAGCACAACTGAGGGATGTATATCTCTTACATCTCACAAGGGAAGAGAGCACAACTGAGGGATGGATATCTCTTACATCTCACAAGGTAAGAGAGCACAACTGAGGGATGGATATCTCTTACATCTTACAAGGTAAGAGAGCACAACTGAGGGATGGATATCTCTTACATCTCACAAGGTAAGAGAGCACAACTGAGGGATGGATATCTCTTACATCTTACAAAGAAGTCTAGATCAAACTTCTGCCTTGCTGCCTTCCCTAGCTGTTTGTGATCCATCAGAACTATACAGAACCTGATTTACAACTCCCACATTTATTTTTTATTTTCTTACTGCTTTTGTTGCTGGGTATATCAATCCCAAAACAGTTTTAACCCTTTAGTTGCTGGGTATATCAATGCCAAAACAGTTTTAACCCTTTAGTTGCTGGGTATATCAATCCAAAACAGTTTTAACCCTTTAGTTGCTGGGTATATCAATCCCAAAACAGTCTTAATGGCTGATTTACAGGAATCACAACTCATTTTGAAAGGGAATTTGAAGAGATTATCCAGCTAAAGATTGGTGCTACTCCAGGACTTCGGTAAAGGATTACTTAGCTATGTAAAAGTACAAGTAGTGATGAAGACAAGCCTTGGATTACTTAGCTATGTAAAAGTACAAGTAGTGATGAAGACAAGCCCTTACCCTCATGACCTTGACGAAGCCCTTCGTATCATCCTCACAACTACTGTGCATGTAGGCTGGAAGAGAGAGCATAGTGTGAAGAAACGCGGGAGACGATTCTAGCTCATAATCTCCACATGCATTACCATCATTCTGGCTATAATATTATCAAACAAACAGGGGTTATAACAAGAAATTGGAGAACTGTTTACTTCAAAAGCTTTACTTCACAAGAATCGAGTACCAAGGTGAGGGTTGAGACACAGTGTTCTTCCTAGGAGGTCATGAACATCACAGGAGATTTGTTGTAAACCAGGAACAGTGAGTTCGGTGGATTCAAACACAATTCTCTTTCTTGTACTTAAAAAACCCATTCATCTTTTAGAGTTACTCATTTGCCCAAGTCCTCAGCGTTCGCTGACTATTTGACAAAGGTTTTAAGTTTCCACTGAGAAAAAGAGCGTACCGTGGTACTTCGTAAGAGGGATCCATGACAATCTGTTGACGTGTCTCATAACATATCCTATAATTGTACAACAAATATGTTTCATCTAAATCACATGCATGTAGGGCAAGTTTTCAAATGAAATCAACATGAAACGGTGAGAAAGGATGATGAGGTTAAAGTGGAGCACTTACTCAACAAGTTGATCATTGTGTCTGCCACAGAGCTCCGCACATTGCTTCCTTTCAGTTTCAGCTCTGTGAACAGAACAAAAAGATTACACCATATCATTCCCATATATATAATATTCATTCATAATCGTCCAGTTTTATCTTTCCTATAAGACAACCAGAGATTTACACCATATAATTCTCATACAGTATATTCATATTTTTCAGGTTCAACCTTTATCCAAAACAACAAGAGATTTAAACCATATCATCTCATCTATATATTTATACTATTTCCGTTTTACCTTTTAGATTTACAACATTCCTTGTATTCCTTTTATAAATAATTTGACACTATCCTATGAGAAACGTTACTGTTCTGCATTGACACGCTCAGTTCTCCCGAGGCAAGTTCACCCACCTCCAACTACATGCGCCGTGCACTGGAATCTCGTTAGTGGGATATCTGTCTCCATCCTGAAACACAAATAATATTAATCATAAAATCTGAATATTATCTGACAAACAATCCGACATACAAACTGAACAAGTGTAGAAGCGAGCAAAGCTCACATACCCCCGCTTCCCGCTTAGGTCAAAGAAGTTTCAAATAAGCAAATTATAAATCTGTGGCTATTGATTAACATATCAATACAGTTTGATGAAGTGGATCACATAGCTTCAGATGTTTCTACATAACATTGGAAGATGTAAGCTATATAATTAAGGTCCAGTTGTCAAAAGGCAAATCTAGGGATCATGGTTGACATTTGTTTCAAGTTTGGTGGTGCTTTCAAATGTAGTACAGGAGATATGCTTAGGACAAACTGACTTCTACATAGTCACTGTTGAAGTCATGTTTCCATAGCAACCATCCAAAAATAGCATTTGCATTTGTCTTACCCTCAAAAGACACATCTAGGGATCATGGCTAACCTCTGTATCAAGTTAAGTGAAGCTGACATACATAGTATGGGAGATATGGTCCGGACAACAAGACTTCTCTATAGAGTCCCTGTTTATGTCACGTTTTCATGGAAACCGTCTAACACTCAAAAGGCACAACTAGAGATCCTGTTTGACATGTGTATGAAGTTTGATGAAGCTAGCATGCATAGTTTTGGAGATCTGCTCCGCACAAAATGACTTCCTCAAAGAGTCACTTTTTAGTACTTTTTAGTCACGTTTCCATGGAAACCGCAAAAATTAAAATTCAGAAATAGTTCTAACCCTCAAAAGGCACAACTAGGGATCATGGTTGACATGTGAATGAAGTTTGATGAAGCTAGCATGCATAGTTTTGGAGATCTGCTCCGCACAAAATGACTTCCTCAAAGAGTCATTTTTGAGTCATGTTTCCATGAAAACCGAAAAAAAATTAAACTAGAATAGCGTTTGCGGGACACCGCAAAAGCAGAGCAGCTCCGAAACTTTGGGTCTCGCCTTTCCCTGTTCCGCCTTCTCCTCAACATAAATAAAAAGGGAATTTCTTTTGACAATTTTTTTTCATTATTCAAGTTATTCTAACAAGTTGAATCATCACTGGGGTCACTTTTTACAACTTTGTTCTTAAAACCTATTTCTGATTTCAAAATTGGATCAACAGATTAACACGGCCTTAACCAATATCTCATGACCTTGAACTTTGACCTTCAAGGTCACACCATCAATGAATTCTTTTCATTGTGTATAACAATCAGGCAATGACTCAAAGTGTTCATTGTTAGCATAAGGCATATTCACAATAGCACGCTTAATTTGTGAACTTGCTGTGACCTTGACCTTTGAAAGATTTTAGCAAAAACGTTTTCAAATCTTGGTCTTTCTCCAAAGTTGATATATACCAAGTAAGGGTCTGATAGCACAGAAGTTGTTGAAGTTATCGTGTTTACAAGGATTTTTGTAGTGATTTCAGAACTCATGACCTTGACCTTTGACCTTGAATGTGAACATGTCAAAATCATTCCTGAGATTTATAAGAAAGAAGCTACATATATGAGATGTTGATACCTTCATGGAAAAAAGTTATTTAGTGATTTCAGAACTGGTGACCTTGACCCTATCTCGTAACCTTGACCTTTAAAATTCAAGGTCACACAATCAGTGATCACTTTTCATTGTGTATAACAATCATGTAATGATTCAAAGTGATAATAGTTGAAATAAGACATTTCGCAAAAGCATGTTTAAGTCTTGCCCTCGCTGTGACCTTGACCTTTGACGGATGTTAACGAAAACCTTATCAAATCTTGGCCTTTATCCATAGTTGATATACACAAAATAAGAGCCTGATAGCACAAATATTTTTCAAGTTATCATGTTTACAAGGATTTCTTTAGCGATTTCAGAACTTGTGACCTTGACCTTTGACCTTGAATGTGAAGATGTCAAAATCATCCACCAGGTTTATAAGAAAGAAGCTGTGTATATGAGGTGTTAATACCTTCTTGGGAAAAGGTTATTTAGTAATTTCAGAACTGGTGACCTTGACCATATTTCGTGACCTTGACATTTTAAATTCAAGGTCACACAATCAGTGATCACTTTTCATTGTGTATAACAATCATGTAATGATTCAAAGTGTTAATAGTTGAAATAAGACATTTTCGCAAAAGCATGCTTAAGTTGTGCCCTCGCTGTGACCTTGACCTTTGATGGATGTTAGCGAAAACCTTTTCAAATCTTGGCCTTTCTCCATAGTTGATGTACACCAAATAAGAGCCTGATAGTACAAATATTTTTCAAGTTATCGTGTTTACAAGGATTTTTTTTAGCGATTTCAGAACTCGTGACCTTGACCTTTGACCTTAAAAATAAACATGTCAAAAAAATTCCCCAGGGGCATAAGTAAGAAGTTATGTGTATGAGTTCTCAAAACCTTTTAGGAAAAAAGTTATAGCGAATACAAAACGCGCGTGCGGCGGCGGCGACGGAAACTGCACAAAAACTGATAGCAGCTCCGACTAAGTCGGAGCTGCTAAAAATGATGCTAGCAGGTATAGTTTGGGAGATCTGCTCCGCACAAAGTTTTGGGACGGATGGACAGACGGACGGACGGAAGGAAAGAATGAACGCTATATACCCCCGCTTACGCTGTAAGGCGGGGGTATAACAAGCTGACAGAGTCAGCCATATCCCCTGCCATGTAGGAATTTGAATATATTTATGTATTTTGAATATATAATGCATTTACTTTCTTTAGAGCAAAAGTCACATCTAGACTACTCGGTTGATACCTGTACAAAGTTTCAGCAAAATATATTGAATAGTTTTGAAGTTTGAGTCCGGAATATAGTTTTCCCTATTCTTGGTTCTAAGTCCAAACTTTTGCATTCGTAAAAAAAAATAAATATTCTCAAATTTCTATATAGCAAAAGGCACATCTAGACTACTTGGTTGATACCTGTAGAAAGTTTCAGCAAAATATATTGAATAGTTTTGAAGTTTGAGGCCGGAATATAGTTTTCCCTATTCTTGGTTCTAAGTCCAAACTTTTTGCATTCGTAAAAAAAAAAATATATTCTCAAATTTCTATATAGCAAAAGGCACATCTAGACTACTTGGTTGATACCTGTAGAAAGTTTCAGCAAAATATATTGAATAGTTTTGAAGTTTGAGGCCGGAATGGAAATGCCTGTACGCACAGACGGACAGAGCTCATTTCTAAATCCCCCGCCAACTTCGTTATGGCGGGGGATAATTATACCTGAAATACATACTGAATGCTACCAGACATATAAACTGAATGATACCTCACTTACAAACTGAATTATAGCTTTGATACGATATGAATTATACACGTCATACAAACTGAATGAAATCTGAATGTTTTTGTATCACAATAATTAGAATGACGATACATTTGTTTAGTACATGAGTGATACACAAAATCTTTTGCAAAAATACACATATATACATCCAATTCTCTCTGGATTAGAGTTTCCTTGTTATTCTCAACCCCTGAAAGGATTAATTATTGTTAAGCATCCCAGGACCAAATGAGTGAGCTATCCCGCCTGCCAGGCATCAAAGGAATGGATAGACGAGACGAGAAGAGAGACTTACACAGGAACAGCGTCTCCATCCCACATTGGTAGAAGCGCCGCGGAGCCGAGAATCGTCTCCAGGATCAGGTTGAGACGTCTCAGCAGATCCTCTCTGCAATATAACCAGTTTCACATTCTGTAAGGAAGACAGCTGCAATATAACCAGTTTCACATTCTGTAAGGAAGACAGCTGCAATATAACCAGTTTCACATTCTGTAAGGAAGACAGCTGCAATATAACCAGTTTCACATTCTGTAAGGAAGACAGCTGCAATATAACCAGTTTCACATTCTGTAAGGAAGACAGCTGCAATATAACCAGTTTCACATTCTGTAAGGAAGACAGCTGCAATATAACCAGTTTCACATTCTGTAAGGAAGACAGCTGCAATATAACCAGTTTCACATTCTGTAAGGAAGACAGCTGCAATATAACCAGTTTCACATTCTGTAAGGAAGACAGCTGCAATATAACCAGTTTCACATTCTGTAAGGAAGACAGCTGCAATATAACCAGTTTCACATTCTGTAAGGAAGACAGCTGCAATATAACCAGTTTCACATTCTGTAAGGAAGACAGCTGCAATATAACCAGTTTCACATTCTGTAAGGAAGACAGCTGCAATATAACCAGTTTCACATTCTGTAAGGAAGACAGCTGCAATATAACCAGTTTCACATTCTGTAAGGAGGACAGTTTCGGTTAGGGAGGTGTGACTGTTAACAGTAACAAGTGTAGGGAGGTTACACAAATATTTCCACTATGTTACAAAGATTTGTATTACGAGAAGAATAGAGCACTCTGTAGTGAGGTTACACAAATATTTCCACTATGTTACAAAGATTTGTATTTCGAGAAGAATAGAGCACTCTGTAGTGAGGTTACACAAATATTTCCACTATGTTACAAAGATTTGTATTACGAGAAGAATAGAGCACTCTGTAGTGAGGTTACACAAATATTTCCACTATGTTACAAAGATTTGTATTACGAGAAGAATAGAGCACTCTGTAGTGAGGTTACACAAATATTTCCACTATGTTACAAAGATTTGTATTACGAGAAGAATAGAGCACTCTGTAGTGAGGTTACACAAATATTTCCACTATGTTACAAAGATTTGTATTACGAGAAGAATAGAGCACTATGTAGTGAGGTTACACAAATATTTCCACTATGTTACAAAGATTTGTATTACGAGAAGAATAGAGCACTCTGTAGTGAGGTTACACAAATATTTCCACTATGTTACAAAGATTTGTATTACGAGAAGAATAGAGCACTCTGTAGTGAGGTTACACAAATATTTCCACTATGTTACAAAGATTTGTATTACGAGAAGAATAGAGCACTCTGTAGTGAGGTTACACAAATATTTCCACTATGTTACAAAGATTTGTATTACGAGAAGAATAGAGCACTCTGTAGTGAGGTTACACAAATATTTCCACTATATTACAAAGATTTGTATTACGAGAAGAATAGAGCACTCTGTAGTGAGGTTACACAAATATTTCCACTATGTTACAAAGATTTGTATTACCAACACTGTAGCTATGTATAGTCTCAAGACAAGTAAGCTTCAGTAAGAAATGTAACAGTAACTCACAACTCTACTGCATGTAGAACAGTTCTCTAGAGCAGATAAGATTGCGGAGCTCCTGCCATGATTGAAGCAGTGGCAGTGTATCTCTACAATGACACTCAAACCCTAATCAACACTCAAACCCTAATCAACACTCAAACCCTAATCAACAGTCAAACCCTAATCAACACTCAAACCCTAATCAACACTCAAACCCTAATCAACACTTAAACCCTAATCAACCTCAAACCCTAATCAACAGTCAAACCCTAATCAACAGTCAAACCCTAATCAACACTCAAACCCTAATCAACACTCAAACCCTAATCAACACTTAAACCCTAATCAACCTCAAACCCTTATCAACCTCAAACCCTAATCAACACTCAAACCCTAATCAACACTTAAACCCTAATCAACCTCAAACCCTAATCAACCTCAAACCCTAATCAACACTCAAACCCTAATCAACACTTAAACCCTAATCAACCTCAAACCCTAATCAACACTTAAACCCTAATCAACACTTAAACCCTAATCAACACTTAAACCCTAATCAACACTCAAACCCTAATCAACCTCAAACCCTAATCAACACTTAAACCCTAATCAACACTTAAACCCTAATCAACACTTAACCCTAATCAACACTTAAACCCTAATCAACACTTAAACCCTAATCAACACACAAACACTAATCAACACACAAACACTAATCAACACTTAAACCCTAATCAACACTTAAACCCTAATCAACACACAAACCCTAATCAACACTCAAACCCTAATCAACACTTAAACCCTAATCAACACTTAAACCCTAATCAACACTTAAACCCTAATCAACACTCAAACCCAAATCAACACTCAAACCCTAATCAACACTCAAACCCTAATCAACACTCAAACCCTAATCAACATTCAAACCCTAATCAACACTTAAACCCTAATCAACACTTAACCCTAATCAACACTTAAACCCTAATCAACACTCAAACCCTAATCAACACTCAAACCCTAATCAACACTCAAACCCTAATCAACACTTAAACCCTAATCAACACTCAAACCCTAATCAACACTCAAACCCTAATCAACACTCAAACCCTAATCAACACTTAAACCCTAATCAACACTCAAACCCTAATCAACACTCAAACCCTAATCAACACTCAAACCCTAATCAACACTTAAACCCTAATCAACACACAAACCTTAATCAACACACAAACCAGGTTCAAGCCAAGAGAGTCTCACCTGGAGGGGGCCAGCTTCCCGTCCTTCTGTATATCGTTGATGAGAGTCAGTTCGGGTGCGAGGAAGCGGTCAAGTATTTCCGTAGCGAATTGTTGCTCCTCCTCCGAGGGTACGTGCCAGTCCACCTGAAGGTTGTGCAGGTCTCCAGCGATCGCCCAGTCCTGTATTGAGATGCAAGATAGTTTCAACATTCATCTCTCTTCTTGTCCACTAACAAGAGTCACTTTTCATTGTGTACAACAATCATGCAATGACTCAAAGTGTTCATTGTTAACATAAGGCATATTCACAATAGCATGCTTAAGTTGTGACTTTGCTGTGACCTTGACCTTAGACAGATTTTAGCGTAAACGTTTTCAAATCTTGGTCTTTCTCCATAGTTGATAAATACCAAATAAGAGCCTGACAGCACAAAAATGTTTGAAGTTATCGTGTTTACAAGGATTGTTGTAGTGATTTAAGAACTCATGACCTTGAACTTTAACCTTGAATGTGAACATGTCAAAATCATTCACCAGATTTATAAAAAAGAAGCTATGTATATGAGGTGTTAATACCTTCTTGAAAAAAAGTTATTAAGAGATTTCAGAACTGGTCACCATGACCATATCTCGTGACCTTGACCTTTGATCTTCAAGGTCACACAGTTAATGATCACTTTTCATTGTGTATAACAATCATGTAATGATTCAAAGTGTTAATAGTTGAAATAAGACATTTTCGCAAAAGCATGCTTAAGTTGTGACCTCGCTATGACCTTGACCTTTGACGGATGTTAGAGAAAACCTTTTCAAATCTTGGCTTTTTTCATAGTTGATATACACCAAAATAGAGCCTGACAGCACAAACATTTTTCAAGTTATCGTGTTTACAAGGATTTTTTTTGCGATTTCAGAACTCGTGACCTTGACCTTTGACCTTGAATGTGAACATGTCAAAAAAATTCCCCAGGGGCATAAGTAAGAAGTTATGTATATGAGTTCTCCAAACCTTCTAGGAAAAATGTTACAGCCAATACAAAACAGGCCGCCGCTGGCGGTGATGGAGACTATGCAAAAACTGATAGCAGCTCCTACTTAGTCGGAGCTGCTAATAAATGATTATTTAACTCAATATCCAAACTCACCCTGATGGGCAGGTACTCCTCAAAGGGTCGGTCGAAGGTGCCGGCCACGCTGCAGTACTCCTGTGGGTATGTGAGTACGAGGGCGCGCAGCACGTAGCGGAGCAGCATACCGGACATCTCATAGCCCTGCACACACTGCAGGTTCAGCGTGAGAGACATCACCTCCATCAGAGGCTCGCGGTACTCCAACACATCACGTCCGTTACATCGCACCAGCTGTAACAGGGGGGATAATCAACTTGAGCTATCAGTTACATTGTCTGTCTCATTACTTAAAATTTTTTATTTAAAAAATAATATCTAACTCTGGCTTTAAAATTATTTATGAAGTTTAGAAAAAGTTTTGATTTTTCTTTGAGGGAAGACATGTCTACTGAAAAGGTTTCGTCACATAAAATAATTGAGTTAAATGTAAGTCAAAACACATGGTTTTTATCACTGACTTTATAATGGAGGAATGATGAAAAAGGTAGAGCACTTGAGTTGACATATATAGTAGAGTTAACGTGGCTACTATACATTGTTAACCCTTAACTTGCGAATCCCGGCATAGTCCGGGATGGCCATAAACAATTCCTATGTGTCTCAATCCGGTTCCCGGATACAACCTTAGAATAATTCATGGGCCGTCTCTCAGTTTGCTAGCCGTGGGATGAGAATGAAACTTTGATCAATGTCTGGTCGAAATGTCCAGCAAAATTCACACCAACTTGCGTGTGCATTGTTGACTCGTATTGCATCGATGATTAGCTTTACAAAAGGCCAATTTTGTCGGGCTTCGCCTAAAGGCCTAATGTGCCTGGGGGCTAATTATCACCCACGTGTTTGCATTGCCTCGGGTTTGCCCCGCCCGTACATGCTATCTGCCTCGTATCTAGCGGGATGGGAAAAAAAATCGGTAACTCGCCATACTCCCGCACTTCACATCATGTGAACGAATTGTTTAAAAACAAAATTACGGCAAAATAAAGGGGAAAGAATGGACTACAATCCCATATAAAATTAGCAAATGTCAAAAAAATAATAAAGACACAGCAAGCGCCGTGAAAAAGGTCATGTTTACACTTCATAAATTTTGAAACAATAGGAGATTTTCACAACTTCTTACACATTTATCACTGCTAAACTACTGAATGCATTTTCATAATTTTTATATCACAATAAACCAAAAAGAATAATCTTTTATTCTATATAAAATGCGCATATTTATTCACAGAAATAAAGATACAACTTTACCTTTCTGAGAGGCATGTGAAACCAAACGGCACACAAACTAATCAACATATTTTCATCAGTTATGGTTCAAGGTTAGCATTTATTTGAAAGGTCAAACAACATAACCATATTTGGGTTGACATGTGCTTATTTGTCAACTGGTTCGAGATTATGATTTCTTGGAAAAGTGCGATGAACGACTGTTTGCAATGCCGCATACATGTTGGAAGTATTTACGATTTTATAGGTGGAAATAAAGACAAACTTTACATAGCTATAGAATAATAACCAAAGGTCGCATTCTAATACTTTTTATATCATTGTGAAGCTAGACATCTTGTCTTCAATTCCGTATGTATGTATGTGTAAATGTATATAAATTAAAGACAATCTTTCGAAAGTAATAGAATAAAAATAGAGCCATTGGCTCTGTAGCTCATCAGAGTTTATTTTGTTTGATGATGAAGACAGAAATATGTTGTCTCAATATAATGTACGATCCCTAACCCTGACAAATCTTATTCTTGAAATTGAGAGAGAGCACTCAGCAAGGTCAACACACAGGAGATAATGCAATATTCTGACCCCTTGGCTCTGGTTACAAGCCAGCTGTGTTTTTTGTGTTTTACCGCCAAATTATGTAATAGACTCTTGCTTGCACTAAACACTGGCAGTACTGATCTAACTGTATAAGGCTTAAAGAGAACAGGATATGTGATGAATCTCATGGTACATAGTACAATTTAGAATCACCTTGGCTAAACAATCTCGGTTCTAAGCCTTGTCATCCAAACATCTAAACATTTTGAACAAAATATTCCTTCTAGTTTGTTCTGGATGAAAACAGGATTTTAGGTAATGGCCTGCGAGGCCCTTATTTGGGGCCACTGGGTCACCAAATCTACAATTTAGAATCTCCATTGGCTAAAGACTCATTACACAACATGACAACCTTCTAGGTCTTTTCGTTCTGGAGAAGAAGATGAAAATAATCTTATCTTATCATTTCATCACCAGTCATATGCAGTTCACATATCTCATGTAAAATAAAAGAATTCTTAACTCCTCTTCAATTTAGTCCTTTATGCCTTGTCACAATTTTCAGTTCATAGGCTATTCAATAGTTCTCATTTCACATTGATTTCATCAATTTGACAAACATGTCCACAATGTAGATTGTTATCTAAAGTCGACATATATTTCAAATCATTGTGATTGAAGTGTCATAAAATATCAGTTCAAAATTCATTTTCAAAGGTTTTTTTTAGGCTGTGACCCATATTTGGGGTCACAGAGTCACCAAATTTACAAGTTTGAATCCCCATTGGCTAAAGAGTTTGCATACAATATTACAGCCTTCTAGATCTTTTTGTTCCGGAGAAAAAGATGAAAACAGGATTTTAGGTAATGGCCTGTGAGGCCCTTATTTGGGGCCAGAGGGTCACCAAATCTACAATTTAGAATCTCCATTGGCTAAAGACTCTTTACACAACATGACAACCTTCTAGGTCTTTTCGTTCTGGAGAAGAAGATGAAAATAATCTTATCTTATCATTTCATCACCAGTCATATGCAGTTCACATATCTCATGTAAAATAAAAGAATTCTTAACTCCTCTTCAATTTAGTCCTTTATGCCTTGTCACAATTTTCAGTTCATAGGCTATTCAATAGTTCTCATTTCACATTGATTTCATCAATTTGACAAACATGTCCACAATGTAGATTGTTATCTAAAGTCGACATATATTTCAAATCATTGTGATTGAAGTGTCATAAAATATCAGTTCAAAATTCATTTTCAAAGGTTTTTTTTAGGCTGTGACCCATATTTGGGGTCACAGAGTCACCAAATTTACAAGTTTGAATCCCCATTGGCTAAAGAGTTTGCATACAATATTACAGCCTTCTAGATCTTTTTGTTCCGGAGAAAAAGATGAAAACAGGATTTTAGGTAATGGCCTGTGAGGCCCTTATTTGGGGCCAGAGGGTCACCAAATCTACAATTTAGAATCTCCATTGGCTAAAGACTCTTTACACAACATGACAACCTTCTAGGTCTTTTCGTTCTGGAGAAGAAGATGAAAATAATCTTATCTTATCATTTCATCACCAGTCATATGCAGTTCACATATCTCATGTAAAATAAAAGAATTCTTAACTCCTCTTCAATTTAGTCCTTTATGCCTTGTCACAATTTTCAGTTCATAGGCTATTCAATAGTTCTCATTTCACATTGATTTCATCAAACATGTTCACAATGTAGATTGTTATCTAAAGTCGACATATATTTCAAATCATTGTGATTGAAGTGTCATAACATATCAGTTCAAAATTCATTTTCAAAGGTTTTTTTTAGGCTGTGACCCATATTTGGGGTCACGGGGTCACCAAATTTACAAGTTTGAATCCCCATTGGCTAAAGAGTTTGCATACAATATTACAGCCTTCTAGATCTTTTTGTCCCGGAGAAAAAGATGAAAACAGGATTTTAGGTAATGGCCTGTGAGGCCCTTATTTGGGGCCAGAGGGTCACCAAATCTACAATTTAGAATCTCCATTGGCTAAAGAGTCTTTACACAACATGACAACCTTCTAGGTCTTTTCGTTCTGGAGAAGAAGATGAAAATAATCTTATCTTATCATTTCATCACCAGTCATATGCAGTACACATATCTCATGTAAAATAAAAGAATTCTTAACTCCTCTTCAATTTAGTCCTTTATGCCTTGTCACAATTTTCAGTTCATAGGCTATTCAATAGTTCTCATTTCACATTGATTACATCAATTTGACAAACATGTCCACAATGTAGATTGTTATCTAAAGTCGACATATATTTCAAATCATTGTGATTGAAGTGTCATAAAATATCAGTTCAAAATTCATTTTCAAAGGGTTTTTTTAGGCTGTGGCCCATATTTGGGGTCACAGGGTCACCAAATTTACAAGTTTAAACCCCCTTGGCTAAAGAGTTTGCATACAATATTACAGCCTTCTAGATCTTTTTGTTCCGGAGAAAAAGATGAAAACAGGATTTTAGGTAATGGCCTGTGAGGCCCTTATTTGGGGCCACAGCTTCACCAAATCTACAATTTAGAATCTCCATTGGCTAAAGACTCTTTACACAACATGACAACCTTCTAGGTCTTTTCGTTCTGGAGAAGAAGATGAAAATAATCTTATCTTATCATTTCATCACCAGTCATATGCAGTTCACATATCTCATGTAAAATAAAAGAATTCTTAACTCCTCTTCAATTTAGTCCTTTATGCCTTGTCACAATTTTCAGTTCATAGGCTATTCAATAGTTCTCTTTTCACATTGATTTCATCAAACATGTCCACAATGTAGATTGTTATCTAAAGTCGACATATATTTCAAATCATTGTGATTGAAGTGTCATAAAATATCAGTTCAAAATTCATTTTCAAAGGGTTTTTTTAGGCTGTGACCCATATTTGGGGTCACAGGGTCACCAAATTTACAAGTTTGAATCCCCATTGGCTAAAGAGTTTGCATACAATATTACAGCCTTCTAGATCTTTTTGTTCCGGAGAAAAAGATGAAAACAGGATTTTAGGTAATGGCCTGTGAGGCCCTTATTTGGGGCCAGAGGGTCACCAAATCTACAATTTAGAATCTCCATTGGCTAAAGAGTCTTTACACAACATGACAACCTTCTAGGTCTTTTCGTTCTGGAGAAGAAGATGAAAATAATCTTATCTTATCATTTCATCACCAGTCATATGCAGTTCACATATCTCATGTAAAATAAAAGAATTCTTAACTCCTCTTCAATTTAGTCCTTTATGCTTTGTCACAATTTTCAGTTCATAGGCTATTCAATAGTTCTCATTTCACATTGATTACATCAATTTGACAAACATGTCCACAATGTAGATTGTTATCTAAAGTCGACATATATTTCAAATCATTGTGATTGAAGTGTCATAAAATATCAGTTCAAAATTCATTTTCAAAGGGTTTTTTTAGGCTGTGGCCCATATTTGGGGTCACAGGGTCACCAAATTTACAAGTTTAAACCCCCTTGGCTAAAGAGTTTGCATACAATATTACAGCCTTCTAGATCTTTTTGTTCCGGAGAAAAAGATGAAAACAGGATTTTAGGTAATGGCCTGTGAGGCCCTTATTTGGGGCCACAGCTTCACCAAATCTACAATTTAGAATCTCCATTGGCTAAAGACTCTTTACACAACATGACAACCTTCTAGGTCTTTTCGTTCTGGAGAAGAAGATGAGAATAATCTTATCTTATCATTTCATCACCAGTCATATGCAGTTCACATATCTCATGTAAAATAAAAGAATTCTTAACTCCTCTTCAATTTAGTCCTTTATGCCTTGTCACAATTTTCAGTTCATAGGCTATTCAATAGTTCTCATTTCACATTGATTTCATCAAACATGTCCACAATGTAGATTGTTATCTAAAGTCGACATATATTTCAAATCATTGTGATTGAAGTGTCATAAAATATCAGTTCAAAATTCATTTTCAAAGGTTTTTTTTAGGCTGTGACCCATATTTGGGGTCACAGAGTCACCAAATTTACAAGTTTGAATCCCCATTGGCTAAAGAGTTTGCATACAATATTACAGCCTTCTAGATCTTTTTGTCCCGGAGAAAAAGATGAAAACAGGATTTTAGGTAATGGCCTGTGAGGCCCTTATTTGGGGCCAGAGGGTCACCAAATCTACAATTCAGAATCTCCATTGGCTAAAGAGTCTTTACACAACATGACAACCTTCTAGGTCTTTTCGTTCTGGAGAAGAAGATGAAAATAATCTTATCTTATCATTTCATCACCAGTCATATGCAGTACACATATCTCATGTAAAATAAAAGAATTCTTAACTCCTCTTCAATTTAGTCCTTTATGCCTTGTCACAATTTTCAGTTCATAGGCTATTCAATAGTTCTCATTTCACATTGATTACATCAATTTGACAAACATGTCCACAATGTAGATTGTTATCTAAAGTCGACATATATTTCAAATCATTGTGATTGAAGTGTCATAAAATATCAGTTCAAAATTCATTTTCAAAGGGTTTTTTTAGGCTGTGGCCCATATTTGGGGTCACAGGGTCACCAAATTTACAAGTTTAAACCCCCTTGGCTAAAGAGTTTGCATACAATATTACAGCCTTCTAGATCTTTTTGTTCCGGAGAAAAAGATGAAAACAGGATTTTAGGTAATGGCCTGTGAGGCCCTTATTTGGGGCCACAGCTTCACCAAATCTACAATTTAGAATCTCCATTGGCTAAAGACTCTTTACACAACATGACAACCTTCTAGGTCTTTTCGTTCTGGAGAAGAAGATGAGAATAATCTTATCTTATCATTTCATCACCAGTCATATGCAGTTCACATATCTCATGTAAAATAAAAGAATTCTTAACTCCTCTTCAATTTAGTCCTTTATGCCTTGTCACAATTTTCAGTTCATAGGCTATTCAATAGTTCTCATTTCACATTGATTTCATCAAACATGTTCACAATGTAGATTGTTATCTAAAGTCGACATATATTTCAAATCATTGTGATTGAAGTGTCATAAAATATCAGTTCAAAATTCATTTTCAAAGGGTTTTTTTAGGCTGTGACCCATATTTGGGGTCACAGGGTCACCAAATTTACAAGTTTGAATCCCCATTGGCTAAAGAGTTTGCATACAATATTACAGCCTTCTAGATCTTTTTGTCCCGGAGAAAAAGATGAAAACAGGATTTTAGGTAATGGCCTGTGAGGCCCTTATTTGGGGCCAGAGGGTCACCAAATCTACAATTCAGAATCTCCATTGGCTAAAGAGTCTTTACACAACATGACAACCTTCTAGGTCTTTTCGTTCTGGAGAAGAAGATGAAAATAATCTTATCTTATCATTTCATCACCAGTCATATGCAGTTCACATATCTCATGTAAAATAAAAGAATTCTTAACTCCTCTTCAATTTAGTCCTTTATGCCTTGTCACAATTTTCAGTTCATAGGCTATTCAATAGTTCTCATTTCACATTGATTTCATCAAACATGTTCACAATGTAGATTGTTATCTAAAGTCGACATATATTTCAAATCATTGTGATTGAAGTGTCATAAAATATCAGTTCAAAATTCATTTTCAAAGGGTTTTTTTAGGCTGTGACCCATATTTGGGGTCACAGGGTCACCAAATTTACAAGTTTGAATCCCCATTGGCTAAAGAGTTTGCATACAATATTACAGCCTTCTAGATCTTTTTGTCCCGGAGAAAAAGATGAAAACAGGATTTTAGGTAATGGCCTGTGAGGCCCTTATTTGGGGCCAGAGGGTCACCAAATCTACAATTTAGAATCTCCATTGGCTAAAGAGTCTTTACACAACATGACAACCTTCTAGGTCTTTTCGTTCTGGAGAAGAAGATGAAAATAATCTTATCTTATCATTTCATCACCAGTCATATGCAGTTCACATATCTCATGTAAAATAAAAGAATTCTTAACTCCTCTTCAATTTAGTCCTTTATGCCTTGTCACAATTTTCAGTTCATAGGCTATTCAATAGTTCTCATTTCACATTGATTACATCAATTTGACAAACATGTCCACAATGTAGATTGTTATCTAAAGTCGACATATATTTCAAATCATTGTGATTGAAGTGTCATAAAATATCAGTTCAAAATTCATTTTCAAAGGGTTTTTTTAGGCTGTGGCCCATATTTGGGGTCACAGGGTCACCAAATTTACAAGTTTAAACCCCCTTGGCTAAAGAGTTTGCATACAATATTACAGCCTTCTAGATCTTTTTGTTCCGGAGAAAAAGATGAAAACAGGATTTTAGGTAATGGCCTGTGAGGCCCTTATTTGGGGCCACAGCTTCACCAAATCTACAATTTAGAATCTCCATTGGCTAAAGACTCTTTACACAACATGACAACCTTCTAGGTCTTTTCGTTCTGGAGAAGAAGATGAGAATAATCTTATCTTATCATTTCATCACCAGTCATATGCAGTTCACATATCTCATGTAAAATAAAAGAATTCTTAACTCCTCTTCAATTTAGTCCTTTATGCCTTGTCACAATTTTCAGTTCATAGGCTATTCAATAGTTCTCATTTCACATTGATTTCATCAAACATGTTCACAATGTAGATTGTTATCTAAAGTCGACATATATTTCAAATCATTGTGATTGAAGTGTCATAAAATATCAGTTCAAAATTCATTTTCAAAGGGTTTTTTTAGGCTGTGACCCATATTTGGGGTCACAGGGTCACCAAATTTACAAGTTTGAATCCCCATTGGCTAAAGAGTTTGCATACAATATTACAGCCTTCTAGATCTTTTTGTCCCGGAGAAAAAGATGAAAACAGGATTTTAGGTAATGGCCTGTGAGGCCCTTATTTGGGGCCACAGCTTCATCAAATCTACAATTTAGAATCTCCATTGGCTAAAGACTCTTTACACAACATGACAACCTTCTAGGTCTTTTCGTTCTGGAGAAGAAGATGAAAATAATCTTATCTTATCATTTCATCACCAGTCATATGCAGTTCACATATCTCATGTAAAATAAAAGAATTCTTAACTCCTCTTCAATTTAGTCCTTTATGCCTTGTCACAATTTTCAGTTCATAGGCTATTCAATAGTTCTCATTTCACATTGATTACATCAATTTGACAAACATGTCCACAATGTAGATTGTTATCTAAAGTCGACATATATTTCAAATCATTGTGATTGAAGTGTCATAAAATATCAGTTCAAAATTCATTTTCAAAGGGTTTTTTTAGGCTGTGGCCCATATTTGGGGTCACAGGGTCACCAAATTTACAAGTTTAAACCCCCTTGGCTAAAGAGTTTGCATACAATATTACAGCCTTCTAGATCTTTTTGTTCCGGAGAAAAAGATGAAAACAGGATTTTAGGTAATGGCCTGTGAGGCCCTTATTTGGGGCCACAGCTTCACCAAATCTACAATTTAGAATCTCCATTGGCTAAAGACTCTTTACACAACATGACAACCTTCTAGGTCTTTTCGTTCTGGAGAAGAAGATGAGAATAATCTTATCTTATCATTTCATCACCAGTCATATGCAGTTCACATATCTCATGTAAAATAAAAGAATTCTTAACTCCTCTTCAATTTAGTCCTTTATGCCTTGTCACAATTTTCAGTTCATAGGCTATTCAATAGTTCTCATTTCACATTGATTTCATCAAACATGTTCACAATGTAGATTGTTATCTAAAGTCGACATATATTTCAAATCATTGTGATTGAAGTGTCATAAAATATCAGTTCAAAATTCATTTTCAAAGGGTTTTTTTAGGCTGTGACCCATATTTGGGGTCACAGGGTCACCAAATTTACAAGTTTGAATCCCCATTGGCTAAAGAGTTTGCATACAATATTACAGCCTTCTAGATCTTTTTGTCCCGGAGAAAAAGATGAAAACAGGATTTTAGGTAATGGCCTGTGAGGCCCTTATTTGGGGCCAGAGGGTCACCAAATCTACAATTTAGAATCTCCATTGGCTAAAGAGTCTTTACACAACATGACAACCTTCTAGGTCTTTTCGTTCTGGAGAAGAAGATGAAAATAATCTTATCTTATCATTTCATCACCAGTCATATGCAGTTCACATATCTCATGTAAAATAAAAGAATTCTTAACTCCTCTTCAATTTAGTCCTTTATGCTTTGTCACAATTTTCAGTTCATAGGCTATTCAATAGTTCTCATTTCACATTGATTACATCAATTTGACAAACATGTCCACAATGTAGATTGTTATCTAAAGTCGACATATATTTCAAATCATTGTGATTGAAGTGTCATAAAATATCAGTTCAAAATTCATTTTCAAAGGGTTTTTTTAGGCTGTGGCCCATATTTGGGGTCACAGGGTCACCAAATTTACAAGTTTAAACCCCCTTGGCTAAAGAGTTTGCATACAATATTACAGCCTTCTAGATCTTTTTGTTCCGGAGAAAAAGATGAAAACAGGATTTTAGGTAATGGCCTGTGAGGCCCTTATTTGGGGCCACAGCTTCACCAAATCTACAATTTAGAATCTCCATTGGCTAAAGACTCTTTACACAACATGACAACCTTCTAGGTCTTTTCGTTCTGGAGAAGAAGATGAAAATAATCTTATCTTATCATTTCATCACCAGTCATATGCAGTTCACATATCTCATGTAAAATAAAAGAATTCTTAACTCCTCTTCAATTTAGTCCTTTATGCCTTGTCACAATTTTCAGTTCATAGGCTATTCAATAGTTCTCATTTCACATTGATTTCATCAAACATGTTCACAATGTAGATTGTTATCTAAAGTCGACATATATTTCAAATCATTGTGATTGAAGTGTCATAAAATATCAGTTCAAAATTCATTTTCAAAGGGTTTTTTTAGGCTGTGGCCCATATTTGGGGTCACAGGGTCACCAAATTTACAAGTTTAAACCCCCTTGGCTAAAGAGTTTGCATACAATATTACAGCCTTCTAGATCTTTTTGTTCCGGAGAAAAAGATGAAAACAGGATTTTAGGTAATGGCCTGTGAGGCCCTTATTTGGGGCCACAGCTTCACCAAATCTACAATTTAGAATCTCCATTGGCTAAAGACTCTTTACACAACATGACAACCTTCTAGGTCTTTTCGTTCTGGAGAAGAAGATGAAAATAATCTTATCTTATCATTTCATCACCAGTCATATGCAGTTCACATATCTCATGTAAAATAAAAGAATTCTTAACTCCTCTTCAATTTAGTCCTTTATGCCTTGTCACAATTTTCAGTTCATAGGCTATTCAATAGTTCTCATTTCACATTGATTTCATCAAACATGTTCACAATGTAGATTGTTATCTAAAGTCGACATATATTTCAAATCATTGTGATTGAAGTGTCATAAAATATCAGTTCAAAATTCATTTTCAAAGGGTTTTTTTAGGCTGTGACCCATATTTGGGGTCACAGGGTCACCAAATTTACAAGTTTGAATCCCCATTGGCTAAAGAGTTTGCATACAATATTACAGCCTTCTAGATCTTTTTGTCCCGGAGAAAAAGATGAAAACAGGATTTTAGGTAATGGCCTGTGAGGCCCTTATTTGGGGCCAGAGGGTCACCAAATCTACAATTTAGAATCTCCATTGGCTAAAGAGTCTTTACACAACATGACAACCTTCTAGGTCTTTTCGTTCTGGAGAAGAAGATGAAAATAATCTTATCTTATCATTTCATCACCAGTCATATGCAGTACACATATCTCATGTAAAATAAAAGAATTCTTAACTCCTCTTCAATTTAGTCCTTTATGCCTTGTCACAATTTTCAGTTCATAGGCTATTCAATTGTTCTCATTTCACATTGATTACATCAATTTGACAAACATGTCCACAATGTAGATTGTTATCTAAAGTCGACATATATTTCAAATCATTGTGATTGAAGTGTCATAAAATATCAGTTCAAAATTCATTTTCAAAGGGTTTTTTTAGGCTGTGGCCCATATTTGGGGTCACAGGGTCACCAAATTTACAAGTTTAAACCCCCTTGGCTAAAGAGTTTGCATACAATATTACAGCCTTCTAGATCTTTTTGTTCCGGAGAAAAAGATGAAAACAGGATTTTAGGTAATGGCCTGTGAGGCCCTTATTTGGGGCCACAGCTTCACCAAATCTACAATTTAGAATCTCCATTGGCTAAAGACTCTTTACACAACATGACAACCTTCTAGGTCTTTTCGTTCTGGAGAAGAAGATGAAAATAATCTTATCTTATCATTTCATCACCAGTCATATGCAGTTCACATATCTCATGTAAAATAAGGGAATTCTTAACTCCTCTTCAATTTAGTCCTTTATGCCTTGTCACAATTTTCAGTTCATAGGCTATTCAATAGTTCTCATTTCACATTGATTTCATCAAACATGTCCACAATGTAGATTGTATAAAGTCGACATATATTTCAAATCATTGTGATTGAAGTGTCATAAAATATCAGTTCAAAATTCATTTTCAAAGGGTTTTTTTAGGCTGTGACCCATATTTGGGGTCACAGGGTCACCAAATTTACAAGTTTGAATCCCCATTGGCTAAAGAGTTTGCATACAATATTACAGCCTTCTAGATCTTTTTGTTCCAGAGAAAAAGATGAAAACAGGATTTTAGGTAATGGCCTGTGAGGCCCTTATTTGGGGCCAGAGGGTCACCAAATCTACAATCTAGAATCTCCATTGGCTAAAGACTCATTACACAACATGACAACCTTCTAGGTCTTTTCGTTCTGGAGAAGAAGATGAAAATAATCTTATCTTATCATTTCATCACCAGTCATATGCAGTTCACATATCTCATGTAAAATAAAAGAATTCTTAACTCCTCTTCAATTTAGTCCTTTATGCCTTGTCACAATTTTCAGTTCATAGGCTATTCAATAGTTCTCTTTTCACATTGATTACATCAATTTGACAAACATGTCCACAATGTAGATTGTTATCTAAAGTCGACATATATTTCAAATCATTGTGATTGAAGTGTCATAAAATATCAGTTCAAAATTCATTTTCAAAGGGTTTTTTTAGGCTGTGGCCCATATTTGGGGTCACAGGGTCACCAAATTTACAAGTTTAAACCCCCTTGGCTAAAGAGTTTGCATACAATATTACAGCCTTCTAGATCTTTTTGTTCCGGAGAAAAAGATGAAAACAGGATTTTAGGTAATGGCCTGTGAGGCCCTTATTTGGGGCCACAGCTTCACCAAACCTACAATTTAGAATCTCCATTGGCTAAAGACTCTTTACACAACATGACAACCTTCTAGGTCTTTTCGTTCTGGAGAAGAAGATGAAAATAATCTTATCTTATCATTTCATCACCAGTCATATGCAGTTCACATATCTCATGTAAAATAAAAGAATTCTTAACTCCTCTTCAATTTAGTCCTTTATGCCTTGTCACAATTTTCAGTTCATAGGCTATTCAATAGTTCTCTTTTCACATTGATTTCATCAAACATGTCCACAATGTAGATTGTTATCTAAAGTCGACATATATTTCAAATCATTGTGATTGAAGTGTCATAAAATATCAGTTCAAAATTCATTTTCAAAGGGTTTTTTTAGGCTGTGACCCATATTTGGGGTCACGGGGTCACCAAATTTACAAGTTTGAATCCCCATTGGCTAAAGAGTTTGCATACAATATTACAGCCTTCTAGATCTTTTTGTCCCGGAGAAAAAGATGAAAACAGGATTTTAGGTAATGGCCTGTGAGGCCCTTATTTGGGGCCAGAGGGTCACCAAATCTACAATTTAGAATCTCCATTGGCTAAAGAGTCTTTACACAACATGACAACCTTCTAGGTCTTTTCGTTCTGGAGAAGAAGATGAAAATAATCTTATCTTATCATTTCATCACCAGTCATATGCAGTACACATATCTCATGTAAAATAAAAGAATTCTTAACTCCTCTTCAATTTAGTCCTTTATGCCTTGTCACAATTTTCAGTTCATAGGCTATTCAATAGTTCTCATTTCACATTGATTACATCAATTTGACAAACATGTCCACAATGTAGATTGTTATCTAAAGTCGACATATATTTCAAATCATTGTGATTGAAGTGTCATAAAATATCAGTTCAAAATTCATTTTCAAAGGGTTTTTTTAGGCTGTGGCCCATATTTGGGGTCACAGGGTCACCAAATTTACAAGTTTAAACCCCCTTGGCTAAAGAGTTTGCATACAATATTACAGCCTTCTAGATCTTTTTGTTCCGGAGAAAAAGATGAAAACAGGATTTTAGGTAATGGCCTGTGAGGCCCTTATTTGGGGCCAGAGGGTCACCAAATCTATAATTTAGAATCTCCATTGGCTAAAGAGTCTTTACACAACATGACAACCTTCTAGGTCTTTTCGTTCTGGAGAAGAAGATGAAAATAATCTTATCTTATCATTTCATCACCAGTCATATGCAGTACACATATCTCATGTAAAATAAAAGAATTCTTAACTCCTCTTCAATTTAGTCCTTTATGCCTTGTCACAATTTTCAGTTCATAGGCTATTCAATAGTTCTCATTTCACATTGATTACATCAATTTGACAAACATGTCCACAATGTAGATTGTTATCTAAAGTCGACATATATTTCAAATCATTGTGATTGAAGTGTCATAAAATATCAGTTCAAAATTCATTTTCAAAGGGTTTTTTTAGGCTGTGGCCCATATTTGGGGTCACAGGGTCACCAAATTTACAAGTTTAAACCCCCTTGGCTAAAGAGTTTGCATACAATATTACAGCCTTCTAGATCTTTTTGTTCCGGAGAAAAAGATGAAAACAGGATTTTAGGTAATGGCCTGTGAGGCCCTTATTTGGGGCCACAGCTTCATCAAATCTACAATTTAGAATCTCCATTGGCTAAAGACTCTTTACACAACATGACAACCTTCTAGGTCTTTTCGTTCTGGAGAAGAAGATGAAAATAATCTTATCTTATCATTTCATCACCAGTCATATGCAGTTCACATATCTCATGTAAAATAAAAGAATTCTTAACTCCTCTTCAATTTAGTCCTTTATGCCTTGTCACAATTTTCAGTTCATAGGCTATTCAATAGTTCTCATTTCACATTGATTTCATCAAACATGTCCACAATGTAGATTGTTATCTAAAGTCGACATATATTTCAAATCATTGTGATTGAAGTGTCATAAAATATCAGTTCAAAATTCATTTTCAAAGGGTTTTTTTAGGCTGTGACCCATATTTGGGGTCACAGGGTCACCAAATTTACAAGTTTGAATCCCCATTGGCTAAAGAGTTTGCATACAATATTACAGCCTTCTAGATCTTTTTGTTCCGGAGAAAAAGATGAAAACAGGATTTTAGGTAATGGCCTGTGAGGCCCTTATTTGGGGCCAGAGGGTCACCAAATCTACAATTTAGAATCTCCATTGGCTAAAGACTCATTACACAACATGACAACCTTCTAGGTCTTTTCGTTCTGGAGAAGAAGATGAAAATAATCTTATCTTATCATTTCATCACCAGTCATATGCAGTTCACATATCTCATGTAAAATAAAAGAATTCTTAACTCCTCTTCAATTTAGTCCTTTATGCCTTGTCACAATTTTCAGTTCATAGGCTATTCAATAGTTCTCTTTTCACATTGATTACATCAATTTGACAAACATGTCCACAATGTAGATTGTTATCTAAAGTCGACATATATTTCAAATCATTGTGATTGAAGTGTCATAAAATATCAGTTCAAAATTCATTTTCAAAGGGTTTTTTTAGGCTGTGGCCCATATTTGGGGTCACAGGGTCACCAAATTTACAAGTTTAAACCCCCTTGGCTAAAGAGTTTGCATACAATATTACAGCCTTCTAGATCTCTTTGTTCCGGAGAAAAAGATGAAAACAGGATTTTAGGTAATGGCCTGTGAGGCCCTTATTTGGGGTCACAGGGTCACCAAATCTACAATTTAGAATCCCCATTGGCCAAGGAGTCTGTACATAAATTTTCAGCTCTCTGGAGTCATTGTTTCTGGAGAAGAAGATGAAAATAGCTTTTAAGGTTATGACCCCTGGGGCCCTTATTTGGGGTCACAGGGTCACCAAATCTACAATTTAGAATCCCCATTGGCCAAGGAGTCTGTACATAAAATTTTAGCTCTCTAGAGTTATTGGTTCTGGAGAAGAAGTCGAAAATGTGAAAAGTTTACGGACGGACGGACGCCATCCCATGCCATAAGCCCATCTGGCCTTTCAGGCCTGATGAGCTAAAAACGTAAAATTATAGAAAATTCATTCAAAATTTCGGGTGTGAATTAGCCATTTGTGTACGGGTGTTGCAACTTGAATTTGTATTTAAAGCCTGTAGTCCATTTTCGCGATGAAGATGCGATAAATTTCGTAAAAACGGTACCAGAATCGCCGCCTGGAAATTCCACCAGCAGAACTAGTTACTGCCTAAGACAAAACTACTGCTGTGAGCTGCGAGCTGCAAGCCTGTAAATTCCGCCACAGGGGCTAAAATTGGTAAAATAGAAACGCAACGTAAGGGTTAATAGATCTGAGCAAGCTACACCTAGCTAGTGATCAACGTTCACAAAGATCTATCTACCTGTGTGAGCATCTGATACACCTAGCTAGTGATCAACATTCACAAAGATCTATCTACCTGTGTGAGCATCTGATACACCTAGCTAGTGATCAACGTTCACAAAGATCTATCTACCTGTGTGAGCATCTGATACACCTAGCTAGTGATCAATGTTCACAAAGATCTATCTACCTGTGTGAGCATCTGATACACCTAGCTAGTGATCAACGTTCACAAAGATCTATCTACCTGTGTGAGCATCTGATACACCTAGCTAGTGATCAACGTTCACAAAGATCTATCTACCTGTGTGAGCATCTGATACACCTAGCTAGTGATCAACGTTCACAAAGATCTATCTACCTGTGTGAGCATCTGATACACCTAGCTAGTGATCAATGTTCACAAAGATCTATCTACCTGTGTGAGCATCTGAAACACCTAGCTAGTGATCAACGTTCACAAAGATCTATCTACCTGTGTGAGCATCTGATACACCTAGCTAGTGATCAACGTTCACAAAGATCTATCTACCTGTGTGAGCATCTGAAACACCTAGCTAGTGATCAACGTTCACAAAGATCTATCTACCTGTGTGAGCATCTGATACACCTAGCTAGTGATCAACGTTCACAAAGATCTATCTACCTGTGTGAGCATCTGGAGATTCCACAAGAAACTGTCGTCTAACTGCTCTTCCTTCTCTATATCTCCATCTGTAATATAACAGGTTTTGATTAATAGAACGAACTTAGATAGTGTATGATGACATTATTTTTTTCCACAAAAAGCATATCTCTAGACAAAGGTTGCTGTGTGTCACGTTTGTGAAACTAGCATTTATGGTTTGGGAAATGTGCTCATTAAGGACTTCTCCATAGATTAACAGGTAATGTAATATTTTACGAGAGCTTCAATTACATGAAAATAAAGCCAAGTTTTGCAGTGCATGAACAATTTAGGGTAGGAGTTATGAACAGAAGAAAAACATGACTAACAGATTGATGAACATTTTTTTCATAGCAATCATTTGCTCTTTGTCACACATAACAAAATTCTTTTCTACTCACGTTCTTTGACATAGTTGATGATACTTTGACAGAAGTGGGGAAGAAACATTTTGAGGGTTTTAGTTGGGTTCACCTGTAAAAGACAGACAAAACAAGGTTATCCGTAATATCAAAAGGAATCAAATTGTAATATGTGTTTTGACATGTTGAAAATCACCATAATAAAAGAATGATATTGTAACAAGTTGCCAGGACACAGAGAGTAGATGAGATACAAGTGAAGGGCAGAGATACAAGTTGAAACGCTTAACCTGTTACAACTAGTGACTGACTGACCTTTGCTGCAGACCTGCAGAGATTAGCTGCAAATCGTCCACTGACTTTTGTTTCATACACGTTTCCAGTCAAGAATCGATGTAGTCTCCGAACAGCCGACTGAAAATATAAACCTCAGCTTCAGTGTCTGTGTGGAACTTTCCCCAAGTGGAGCCTTTAAACCTCTGCTCAGCAGCGGTACATGAAATAAGCCCACTTCAACCATTTTTCTAGCAAATAAATAGTCACATGTAAAATATTTTGAAAAAGGACTAAATTATTGCAATTATTGCCGTTATCTGATATTTCCTCTTGGATGTGAAGCCTGACTGATATATTGTAGAACTCACATCGAAGATAGGGCCAGAGCACTGCTGGAGCACCGAGGTAGATGTGGACGCCATGCCCACTTCCAGCATACTCTGCTCCGTGTTGAGTCGGTCCTGAGCTCCACACGTAGCCTCCTGGGAACTGTTCTCAATCAGCGCAAACACTCGGTCCAAATACTGCAGCACCCAGTCCTCGAACTGAGCTGTCGCCGAACACACCTCACGCTCTTCCTGTCATGGAGGTGATTAGGAGCTTTAATGTCTTTCTTCACTTTGTTATTTTCATTTCCAATACATTTCTTCGTTTTCTTTCACTTAAATGATTTGGATTCAATTGTTTTGATGGAGTTTTGTATTCAAAAGTGAGAATGATAAGTAAAATACTAGTAGCAAGGAGCCCATACTCACCTCTGTGAGATCACTGCGAACATGGATAGCCTCCGAACAGTCAACAATTGGGACAAGAGACACGAACGTGGAGATCATCTGAAACGTCACCTACAGCAACAAAGAATATTCTAAATAAAAACTTTAAGTTTAGTCAAGATTTTGTTGGATTTTGGATTCAATACTGCTTATTGAGGACAATTTAACATTACATTCTTAACACACAACTCAACATCTAAATTGTCTTTCCAAACTGACAGATGAAGAGTTCATCATGAAATACCACCAAAAAGATTAGAGTATAGAACAGTTAGTGATATCAACAGTGAACAGGATGTACTCCCTTCATACTTCTTCCTATAAAGCACCATCTTATAGTTGTCAGTAAATAATTCAGTGTATGACAGATCAGTTCTGGACTGTAAGCTACTAACCAGACACTTCTTGAAGTCGTTGGGGTCAATCCCGGGCAGTGACAGGTTCAGTAGAGGGAGCAGATGTGTGCGACCGAGAGGGAACCACTTGCCCGCTCGTAACATGGGGCGGGCCACCGACACGATGCAGTTCATACACGCAATGAGGCGGTGCGGTTCGATCAGCGTCTCCATAGCTGGGTACATTCTGAGTCGTGAAATGAAATAGTTATACACGAGTGGTTACATAATCAATATAGATCAGAGATGAGGTTTGTTACATATACCTAGTTCATTGAAACAAACATCTAAGTTGTGTTTCCATGGAGACAACCAAAAATATAAATCCCCAGAGTTTAAAACACCAAAAGGCATATCTACAAATACAAACTTTCCTGAAAATATATTAATCAGTTTTCGACGTCTTCTCTATTCTTGATATAAAGTGTCAAATCCCACATTTGCTTGATAACGATAAGTCTTTGTCGTTACAATGAATATCATGAATAGAGACGTTATTATAGAAATAATTATTTTCAACTTTAAAAATGCCTCTGAAAGTCACCAATACAAAATGCTTTAATCAGCTGATCGACTGGTACTAATCCCTCCACCTAATTCATACTGCATGGAGGTGGAAGGAAAGTTTGTCTCCGAATATTTGATGTCAATGTTGCATACAAGACTCACGTCATGCTAATAAAACAACTTGAAATACTGGTAGCTATCATATTTCCTTAAAAACAAAACAGTTTTTAAAGATTTTTGAGTCAAAATCCTGGAAAGTGCAATTTTTCGGTCCGGTCATAATTTTTTAATTAAAACTATGTTTTTATTTCTGTTTTTCAATTGAGCGTGTGAAACAATAACATCTGAGCAAATCACATGTATAATTTTGTTTGTTCACTGAAAAAAATAACTTTGAAGCAATTTTTTAGTAGTAAAAATAGCAAAATTTGATTGTCCCAAGATGAGATTGTCAACTTTGAAAATTAGTTTCTGTCAAATGGTTTTGTATTACAAACATTATAATTGTTTGCATTGATGCTGGAACTACAGAGGCTCAGATTGTACAGTTTTATGTCTTTATATGCCTTGCTTATAATTTTCTGCGCAATAAAGAACGCTGTCCCAGAAGTATATGTCAATACTGCTACCGTGACCAAACATGGTAAAAAAATAAACTCTCCTCAAGTTATTCGCAAAGATCAGTTCCTGCCTATGTCCCTTCCCGTACTGTCTTCAACATGGAAGCATGATGGATTTCAGCTCTCATCAGTGTGTATCATAATCAACCTCCAAGTAAGTGAAGTTATGAGTCTATGAATTATGTGTGTCAAAACTGTCACCAAGATTTCCAAGAGAAAGAATAGTAATGTTCATTCACCTTAAACTGGTTAAAGGAGTCATTTAGAGTTACTTGTAATGACATGATCTTTTTGTCTTTGGGGACCATTAATTGTATTTAATTTCAATATACATCTAAGAACGTCAATACTGCTACAGTCAATACTGCAACCATCTCAAAAGTGGCAGTTTTGACACATGGGGTGGCGGTATTGAGTTTTCGTTGGTTTTGATAGTACGTTTTAACAACAATGATATTTTTGGATCTTAATGTGATATTTAAGTGTACCATTATTTAAAACAATAATAACACACTTGTTTGCTTTTGGGTGTGTACACTTATTTACAAACTTTATTGAAATTCATCCTGACCGGTAGCAGTAGTGACAAAACTGGTGGTGGTATTTGACAAAAATAACTATTTGTGTGAAAACATTCATCTGTGCTTATCCTAAGTAGGCACTGAGTAAATGTTTTTGTCATTTTTGTTATTATAATTATTACTTACTGTCTTAGAAACGAAAAGTCTAAATGATTATCTTTTAAGAAAGTTGTTTACAAATATTGGTAGCAGTTAGGACAAATGTGGTGACGGTAGTGACATATTTTCCAGTATGGAGCAATGTTAAGATGTTCATGCAATTCATTATGGTTTTCTTGAGGCGAAACAAATTTTCATTTAAGAAGTTGAAGAATAAACATGATTTAAAAGTTCAAGGTTCAGTTATAGAAGATCCCTGGTATACTTTTGAGAGTAGTGGCAGTTTTGACATAGCAAGTGGCAGTATTGACAAATCAATCAAATATTTAAAATTATTGATTGATAATGGTTTGAATAAAGCATAAAATTGTAAATTTGGATGAAAATATTGGCCTTAATCTGCTTGACTCCAGTATCATTCATGTTCAAATTTTATAAAACACTCTTGACAATTGCAGTAGTAGTTTTGACAGCTTTTGTCACAGAATTGAAGAACTTGTTCAAAATGATACAATTAATTGTGTTACATGTGAAAGAATGTATTATGAATAAAATAATTCAGTAACTTGAAATATTATTTCATAGTGACAAATAGAGAAGTTTCATTTGTTATGTCTTGATTTAATTTGAAGTCGTAATGTTAAGGGAAACCTATTCATGTAATAGTTTCCTATGTAACAGCATTTGTTATATTTTTATTTTAGATAAACATCATTGAAAATGGCACTTGGTGCATCAGAGAAATCCCGTCATTTTCTGGGACCATTTTGTCACCAAGGCTCAATGTGTAAGACTGCCAAGTCCCCAAGGCTACCAACATAGTCCATAGACCATCAATCACCAAGGCTACCAATGTAGTTCGGGAACCATCAGTCACCAAGGCTACCAATATAGTCCAGGCACCATCAGTCACCAAGGCTACCAATATAGTCCATGGACAATCAGTCGCCAAGGCTACCAATATAGTCCAGGAACAATCGTTTTCCAAGGCTACCAATATAGTCCATGAACCATCAGTCACCAAGGCTACCAATATAGTCCAAGAACCATCGGTCACCAAGGCTACCAATATAGTCCAGGAACAATCAGTCACCAAGGCTACCACTAAAGTCCAGGAACCATCAGTCACCAAGGCTACCAATATAGTCCAGGAACCATCGGTCACCAAGGCTACCACTACAGTCCAAGAACCATCAGTCACCAAGGCTACCAATATAGTCCATGAACCAACAGTCACCAAGGCTACCACTACAGTCCAGGAACCATCAGTCACCAAGGCTACCAATATAGTCCAGGAACCATCGGTCACCAAGGCTACCAATATAGTCCAGGAACCATCGGTCACCAAGGCTGCCAATATAGTCCAGGAACAATCGTTTTCCAAGGCTACCAATATAGTCCATGAACCATCAGTCACCAAGGCTACCAATATAGTCCAAGAACCATCGGTCACCAAGGCTACCAATATAGTCCAGGAACAATCAGTCACCAAGGCTACCACTAAAGTCCAGGAACCATCAGTCACCAAGGCTACCAATATAGTCCAGGAACCATCGGTCACCAAGGCTACCACTACAGTCCAAGAACCATCAGTCACCAAGGCTACCAATATAGTCCATGAACCAACAGTCACCAAGGCTACCACTACAGTCCAGGAACCATCAGTCACCAAGGCTACCAATATAGTCCAGGAACCATCGGTCACCAAGGCTACCAATATAGTCCAGGAACCATCGGTCACCAAGGCTGCCAATATAGTCCAGGAACAATCGTTTTCCAAGGCTACCAATATAGTCCATGAACCATCAGTCACCAAGGCTACCACTACAGTCCAAGAACCATCAGTCACCAAGGCTACCAATATAGTCCATGAACCAACAGTCACCAAGGCTACCACTACAGTCCAGGAACCATCAGTCACCAAGGCTACCAATATAGTCCAGGAACCATCGGTCACCAAGGCTACCAATATAGTCCAGGAACAATCAGTCACCAAGGCTACCAATAAAGTCCAGGAACAATCAGTCACCAAGGCTGCCAATATAGTCCAGGAACAATCAGTCACCAAGGCTACCAATATAGTCCAGGAACCATCAGTCACCAAGGCTACCAATATAGTCCAGGAACCATCAGTCACCAAGGCTACCAATAAAGTCCATGAACCATCAGTCACCAAAGCTGAAGGCTTCCATAAACACATATGAAAGATAGATTACAGTTATGCTGATGTGTTCGCAAACAAAAATTCCTGAACCAACAGGCATCATGTGTTTTCAACAAGGAGTGGACATAAACATATGGAAAACTATTTTTGTAAACCTTGACATGTGTTAGTTTATCTGTTTTACTGTTAAATAATCAACAGACTTTTGATGTAATAGAATTTTTTATATTGACAGAGATGTAATGTAAGAAATGAAAAAATATACTCTATACTATTGAAATGATTTTCAGTTAGTCCATACTGCTTCGATACTTGTCCATAACTGCTACCATCTCAAGTATAAACACAAAATACAAATATTTATTAAATACTGATAAAAACTATATCAAACTGACTTTCAAGACACTGGATATCACATTATTTTCACGAAAACTGTTCATTAATCATAAAATATTTATCTAGAATAGAATTTGTACACATGGCAGTCAAAACTGTCACCAGTCAGGTCAATACTGTCATCACAGATGTCAATACTGTTACCATCACTGTTTACTTCATTTTGTATTAAGCTGGGAACGAACAGAATATTGTTGTAAAATAATAAACAGGGATGTTTTATGTTTAGTTTGATCATTCTAACTGTTTTATGTAAAATATTTGATAATTCATCAAGATTCTCATTTAGTTGCGTTTGAATGTCAATACTGTCACAAATTGAGTCAATACTGTTACCAGCACTGTCACTAACTGCTACTTACTAAAAAATGGAAATATAAGAAAAATAAAACTTTTTTTTAGATTGTATTATTTTGATAATGATTTGATAAGTTTCTAAATAGGGATATGTCAAAGTGCTGGTATACAGTTTGTTTGGGTGAGTTAAATATGAAGATGTTTTCATTTCAAAATTCAATTAATTATTTTTTTCAAATCAAAATGGGTCATGAATAAACTATTTGTTAAAACATGTTACTTTATAGATTTTAAACATATACCACATCATCATTAACACATGTCAAATAGTCAAAAATTATTTTTGTGTATGTACATTTTTACTCTTTCAAACATTTTTTTCTGGTAGCAGTATTGACCTTTTTAATTGTTTGCATCAAAGTATGGCTAATTACTTAAATAATAGTTACAGTTAAGATTGCATATTTCTTGTTCAGATTATTCAATGTTATTTCAATACTTATAAGTAAAAGATGATGAGTTTTATACACTTTTGTTTTTTGTTTTTCTAAGACCATAAAATTGCACTCTCCAGGATTTTGACTCTTTTCATAATTTTTTCTTAAATTTTTATGTTCCTTAACTTCACTTAAAGCCAATCAGATTATCTCAAACAGGTTTGTTCATCAGTACACATTCCTTTATCCAGCAGGAGGGAAGATTGTGTTCAGATTTCAACTAGTTTAAAAAGAAAATTCCAGAGGGAGATACTTATTTTCATCATTCCCTTCCAGGGATCACCCTGGGAAAATGGGTGTATGGGAAAAAATCCCCCCCATGACAAAAGCAATGGGATTTTTAGGAAAGTAATGGGATATTCCAAAAGTCTGATGGGATTTTAAAGAATCAATTTTAAAAAGTACTATAAATTAAATAATACAATAAAATAATGAAATACAATTACATTGTCTTTCTTTGTAACATAACAACATGATAATCGTGTAATGATCATGATGGACTTTACTTGAAAATTGAAAGACTTTGACTTTATTCACAGAATCATTTGATGTTCTATAATATAAAGATTAATTACATATCGCAATTATAATATCTTTAAATTAATTATTTTATTATAAATAGTAACAGGTTTTGATACTAGCTAAATTAATTTCAAATGCTAATGATAAACATGCACAAACTGCAATTTAAAATTTGTTATCAGTTTTTCTTGACCAAAAAAAATATATTTACCCTAACATGTTTTGTAATTTTTTTAAATAATCATGATTATATATTTGGGAAAGAAAAAAACCAATGCAGTACTGCAGTACCTAGGAACATTCTTTTTCAATCAGAAATTTACAATTTATTTCCTAACTAAAAGAAATATTTATTTATATATATTAAATTCTAAATTTCTTTACTTGCAAAGATCTGTCATGTTATTATGAAAACGATTTAAAGACCTCATTAAGATTAACTGAAACACAAGGTTATTATGTAAATATATAGAAATACAACTTTACTCTCAAAACTGTATTTACAGTTGTCTGGTCGTAAATCTATCTGTCGCGGTCTCTTAATCACAAATTGTCAGTCACTTTCTCTACTTCTGAAATAAATTGGAAGATTTTCTGAATATCTTGACCCCCTCTCAATTTCAAAGAACTTTTCTTGAGTGGCATTTTAAATTATAAATGTTTCTTCTCGCATGCTTGTCGACTACCATTCATTCAGAGACACTGTGAATGTCAAGGCCGTTTATCATTCGGAAGAACTGTAAATGTCAAATGAACCTCGAAATACTGATACTATTCTACAGGCTGCCGACTAAAGTCGATGAAACCCGACATGACCCGAGTGTCGAAACTCAATTTCTATTAATAGATACGATCTTTGATGGCAATATTGACAGCAACACATTCGAACATACTTACAAGCAAAAACCAAAAGTTTCCTGATAATTCAAAGAATGTTAAAGAAAGGTAGATGGCAGTTTAATTTTGATAATGCGAAATTTATCGCACTGCAAATTTTTTAATGGGATATTTAGAATTTTAATGCGATAATATCGCAAAATCGCGTCCCAAAGTGATCCCTGCCCTTCTCTTCTAGAAGTAAGAAGAGACACTCTTTTTTTTATCCCAAATCAATTCCATGTTTTCTAAAACAACATACTTTTCTAGAAGCGGAGGAATGACGATCTCGGGTCTCAAGGTAGCAAGATGTCGAAGGGCAATAGCTGCGTCCATGCTTCCGTGTTTCCCAAACATGGCCAAAAAGCAGACATTCTTTATACTTTCTACGAATGCTGTCACGTCGTTATCCGTCAGTCGATATACTTCCGGTGCTTGGTTCTCCCAGCTAGGTTCACGGTACCTCTCTCTGAAACCAGGCACAACAATGGTCACTAATAGCAACATTCAACAACAACCAGTTTTAACCTTTCACCCACAGCAATAGGTCATTAGCCTTTACTTCAACCTTTCATCCACTGAGAATGGTTACACACTCATCAACTCAGCTTCAACTGCAGACAGTGGAGGTATAGAGAGATGACTAATAATCGCGGAGGTATCTAGAGATGACTAATAATCGGGGAGGTATCTAGAGATGACTAATAATCGTGGAGGTGTCTAGAGATGACTAATAATCGTGGGGGTATCTAGAGATGACTAATAATCGTGGGGGTATCTAGAGATGACTAATAATCGTGGAGGTATCTAGAGATGACTAATAATCGGGGAGGTATCTAGAGATGACTAATAATCGGGGAGGTATCTAGAGATGACTAATAATCGTGGGGGTATCTAGAGATGACTAATAATCGGGGAGGTATCTAGAGATGACTAATAATCGTGGGGGTATCTAGAGATGACTAATAATCGGGGAGGTATCTAGAGATGACTAATAATCGTGGAGCTATCTAGAGATGACTAATAATCGGGGAGGTATCTAGAGATGACTTATAATCGTGGAGGCATCTAGAGATGACTAATAATCGGGGAGGTATCTAGAGATGGCTAATAATCGGGGAGGTATCTAGAGATGACTAATAATCGGGGAGGTATCTAGAGATGGCTAATAATCGCGGAGGTATCTAGAGATGACTAATAATCGAGGAGGTATCTATAGATGACTAATAATCGGGGAGGTATCTAGAGATGACTAATAATCAGGGAGGTATCTAGAGATGACTAATAATCGGGGAGGTATCTAGAGATGACTAATAATCGTGGAGGTATCTAGAGATGGCTAATAATCGGGGAGGTATCTAGAGATGACTAATAATCGTGGGGGTATCTAGAGATGACTAATAATCGTGGAGGCATCTAGAGATGACTAATAATTGTGGAGGTATCTAGAGATGACTAATAATCGGGGAGGTATCTAGAGATGACTAATAATCGTGGAGGTATCCAGAGATGACTAATAATCACGGAGGTATCTAGAGATGACTAATAATCGTGGGGCTATCTAGAGATGACTAATAATCGCGGAGGTGTCTAGAGATGACTAATAATCGTGGGGGTATCTAGAGATGACTAATAATCGGGGAGGTATCTAGAGATGACAAATAATCGTGGAGGTATCTAGAGATGACTAATAATCGTGGAGGTATCTAGAGATGACTAATAATCGTGGAGGTATCTAGAGATGACTAATAATCGTGGAGGTATCTAGAGATGACTAATAATCGTGGAGGCATCTAGAGATGACTAATAATTGTGGAGGCATCTAGAGATGACTAATAATTGTGGAGGTATCTAGAGATGACTAATAATCGGGGAGGTATCTAGAGATGACTAATAATCGTGGAGGTATCTAGAGATGACTAATAATCGGGGAGGTATCTAGAGATGACTAATAATCGTGGAGGCATCTAGAGATGACTAATAATTGTGGAGGCATCTAGAGATGACTAATAATTGTGGAGGTATCTAGAGATGACTAATAATCGTGGAGGTATCTAGAGATGACTAATAATCGGGGAGGTATCTAGAGATGACTAATAATCGTGGAGCTATCTAGAGAAGACTAATAATCGGGGGGTTATCTAGAGATGACTAATAATCGTGAAGGTATCTAGAGATGACTAATAATCGTGGAGGCATCTAGAGATGACTAATAATTGTGGAGGCATCTAGAGATGACTAATAATTGTGGAGGTATCTAGAGATGACTAATAATCGGGGAGGTATCTAGAGATGACTAATAATCGTGGAGGTATCTAGAGATGACTAATAATCGGGGAGGTATCTAGAGATGACTAATAATCGTGGAGGCATCTAGAGATGACTAATAATTGTGGAGGCATCTAGAGATGACTAATAATTGTGGAGGTATCTAGAGATGACTAATAATCGTGGAGGTATCTAGAGAGTACTAATAATCGGGGAGGTATCTAGAGATGACTAATAATCGTGGAGCTATCTAGAGATGACTAATAATCGGGGGGGTATCTAGAGATGACTAATAATCGTGGGGGTATCCAGAGATGACTAATAATCGGGGAGGTATCTAGAGATGACTTATAATCGTGGAGGCATCTAGAGATGACTAATAATCGGGGAGGTATCTAGAGATGGCTAATAATCGGGGAGGTATCTAGAGATGACTAATAATCGGGGAGGTATCTAGAGATGGCTAATAATCGCGGAGGTATCTAGAGATGACTAATAATCGAGGAGGTATCTAGAGATGACTAATAATGGGGGAGGTATCTAGAGATGACTAATAATCAGGGAGGTATCTAGAGATGACTAATAATCGGGGAGGTATCTAGAGATGACTAATAATCGTGGAGGTATCTAGAGATGACTAATAATCGAGGAGGTATCTAGAGATGACTAATAATCGGGGAGGTATCTAGAGATGACTAATAATCAGGGAGGTATCTAGAGATGACTAATAATCGTGGAGGTATCTAGAGATGACTAATAATCGGGGAGGTATCTAGAGATGACTAATAATCGTGGAGGCATCTAGAGATGACTAATAATTGTGGAGGTATCTAGAGATGACTAATAATCGGGGAGGTATCTAGAGATGACTAATAATCGTGGAGGTATCCAGAGATGACTAATAATCACGGAGGTATCTAGAGATGACTAATAAACGTGGGGCTATCTAGAGATGACTAATAATCGCGGAGGTATCTAGAGATGACTAATAATCGTGGGGGTATCTAGAGATGACTAATAATCGGGGAGGTATCTAGAGATGACTAATAATCGTGGGGGTATCTAGAGATGACTAATAATCGGGGAGGTATCTAGAGATGACAAATAATCGTGGAGGTATCTAGAGATGACTAATAATCGTGGAGGTATCTAGAGATGACTAATAATCGTGGAGGTATCTAGAGATGACAAAAAATCGTGGAGGTATCTAGAGATGACTAATAATCGTGGAGGCATCTAGAGATGACTAATAATTGTGGAGGCATCTAGAGATGACTAATAATTGTGGAGGTATCTAGAGATGACTAATAATCGGGGAGGTATCTAGAGATGACTAATAATCGTGGAGGTATCTAGAGATGACTAATAATCGGGGAGGTATCTAGAGATGACTAATAATCGTGGAGGCATCTAGAGATGACTAATAATTGTGGAGGCATCTAGAGATGACTAATAATTGTGGAGGTATCTAGAGAAGACTAATAATCGTGGAGGTATCTAGAGATGACTAATAATTGTGGAGGTATCTAGAGATGACTAATAATCGTGGGGGTATCCAGAGATGACTAATAATCGGGGAGGTATCTAGAGATGACTAATAATCGTGGAGGTATCTAGAGATGGCTAATAATCGGGGAGGTATCTAGAGATGACTAATAATCGTGGGGGTATCTAGAGATGACTAATAATCGTGGAGGCATCTAGAGATGACTAATAATTGTGGAGGTATCTAGAGATGACTAATAATCGGGGAGGTATCTAGAGATGACTAATAATCGTGGAGGTATCCAGAGATGACTAATAATCACGGAGGTATCTAGAGATGACTAATAATCATGGGGCTATCTAGAGATGACTAATAATCGCGGAGGTATCTAGAGATGACTAATAATCGTGGGGGTATCTAGAGATGACTAATAATCGGGGAGGTATCTAGAGATGACTAATAATCGTGGGGGTATCTAGAGATGACTAATAATCGGGGAGGTATCTAGAGATGACAAATAATCGTGGAGGTATCTAGAGATGACTAATAATTGTGGAGGCATCTAGAGATGACTAATAATTGTGGAGGTATCTAGAGATGACTAATAATCGTGGAGGCATCTAGAGATGACTAATAATTGTGGAGGCATCTAGAGATGACTAATAATTGTGGAGGTATCTAGAGATGACTAATAATCGGGGAGGTATCTAGAGATGACTAATAATCGTGGGGGTATCTAGAGATGACTAATAATCGGGGAGGTATCTAGAGATGACAAATAATCGTGGAGGTATCTAGAGATGACTAATAATTGTGGAGGCATCTAGAGATGACTAATAATTGTGGAGGTATCTAGAGATGACTAATAATCGTGGAGGCATCTAGAGATGACTAATAATTGTGGAGGCATCTAGAGATGACTAATAATTGTGGAGGTATCTAGAGATGACTAATAATCGGGGAGGTATCTAGAGATGACTAATAATCGTGGAGGTATCTAGAGATGACTAATAATCGGGGAGGTATCTAGAGATGACTAATAATCGTGGAGGCATCTAGAGATGACTAATAATTGTGGAGGCATCTAGAGATGACTAATAATTGTGGAGGTATCTAGAGATGACTAATAATCGTGGAGGTATCTAGAGATGACTAATAATCGGGGAGGTATCTAGAGATGACTAATAATCGTGGAGCTATCTAGAGAGTACTAATAATCTGGGGGGTATCTAGAGATGACTAATAATCGTGGAGGTATCTAGAGATGACTAATAATCATGGAGGCATCTAGAGATGACTAATAATTGTGGAGGCATCTAGAGATGACTAATAATTGTGGAGGTATCTAGAGATGACTAATAATCGGGGAGGTATCTAGAGATGACTAATAATCGTGGAGGTATCTAGAGATGACTAATAATCGGGGAGGTATCTAGAGATGAATAATAATCGTGGAGGCATCTAGAGATGACTAATAATTGTGGAGGCATCTAGAGATGACTAATAATTGTGGAGGTATCTAGAGATGACTAATAATCGTGGAGGTATCTAGAGATGACTAATAATCGGGGAGGTATCTAGAGATGACTAATAATCGTGGAGGTATCTAGAGATGACTAATAATCGTGGGGGTATCTAGAGATGACTAATAATCGGGGAGGTATCTAGAGATGACTAATAATCGGGGAGGTATCTATAGATGACTAATAATCCAGGGGGTATCTAGAGATGACTAATAATCGTGGAGGTATCTAGAGATGACTAATAATCGGGGAGGTATCTAGAGATGACTAATAATCGGGGAGGTATCTAGAGATGACTACTAATCGGGGAGGTATCTAGAGATGACTTATAATCCTGGGGGTATCTAGAGATGAATAATAATCTTGGAGGTATCTAGAGATGACTAATAATCGGGGAGGTATCTAGAGATGACTAATAATCGTGGGGGTATCTAGAGATGACTAATAATCGTGGAGGCATCTAGAGATGACTAATAATCGTGGGGGTATCTAGAGATGACTAATAATCGGGGAGGTATCTAGAGATGACTAATAATCGGGGAGGTATCTAGAGATGACTAATAATCGTGGGGGTATCTAGAGATGACTAATAATCGGGGAGGTATCTAGAGATGACTAATAATCGTGGGGGTATCTAGAGATGACTAATAATCGTGGGGGTATCTAGAGATGACTAATAATCGGGGAGGTATCTAGAGATGACTAATAATCGTGGAGGTATCCAGAGATGACTAATAATCGTGGAGGTATCTAGAGATGACAAATAATCGTGGAGGTATCTAGAGATGACTAATAATCGTGGGGGTATCTAGAGATGACTAATAATCGAGGAGGTATCTAGAGATGGCTAATTATCGTGGGGGTATCTAGAGATGACTTATAATCGGGGAGGTATCTAGAGATGACTAATAATCGTGGAGGTATCCATAGATGACTAATAATCGTGGGGGTATCTAGAGATGACTAATAATCGTGGGGGTATCTAGAGATGACTAATAATCGGGGAGGTATCTAGAGATGACTAATAATCGGGGAGGTATCTAGAGATGACTAATAATCGTGGGGGTATCTAGAGATGACTAATAATCGGGGAGGTATCTAGAGATGACTAATAATCGGGGAGGTATCTAGAGATGACTAATAATCGTGGAGGTATCTAGAGATGACTAATAATCGTGGAGGTATCTAGAGATGACTAATAATTGTGGAGGTATCTAGAGATGACTAATAATCGTGGAGGTATCTAGAGATGACTAATAATCGGGGAGGTATCTAGAGATGACTAATAATCGGGGAGGTACCTAGAGATGACTAATAATCATGGAGGTATCTAGAGATGACTAATAATCGTGGAGGTATCCAGAGATGACTAATAATCGTGGGGGTATCTAGAGATGACTAATAATCGGGGAGGTATCTAGAGATGACTGATAATCGTGGGGGTATCTAGAGATGACTAATAATCGTGGAGGTATCTAGAGATGACTAATAATCGGGGAGGTATCTAGAGATGACTTATAATCGTGGGGGTATCTAGAGATGACTAATAATCGGGGAGGTATCTAGAGATGACTAATAATCGTGGAGGTATCCAGAGATGACAAATTATCGTGGAGGTATCTAGAGATGACTTATAATCAGGGAGGTATCTAGAGATGACTAATAATCGGGGAGGTATCTAGAGATGACTAATAATCGTGGAGGTATCTAGAGATGACTAATAATCGTGGAGGCATCTAGAGATGACTAATAATTGTGGAGGCATCTAGAGATGACTAATAATTGTGGAGGTATCTAGAGATGACTAATAATCGTGGAGGTATCTAGAGATGACTAATAATCGGGGAGGTATCTAGAGATGACTAATAATCGTGGAGCTATCTAGAGATGACTAATAATCTGGGGGGTATCTAGAGATGACTAATAATCGTGGAGGTATCTAGAGATGACTAATAATCATGGAGGCATCTAGAGATGACTAATAATTGTGGAGGCATCTAGAGATGACTAATAATTGTGGAGGTATCTAGAGATGACTAATAATCGGGGAGGTATCTAGAGATGACTAATAATCGTGGAGGTATCTAGAGATGACTAATAATCGGGGAGGTATCTAGAGATGACTAATAATCGTGGAGGCATCTAGAGATGACTAATAATTGTGGAGGCATCTAGAGATGACTAATAATTGTGGAGGTATCTAGAGATGACTAATAATCGTGGAGGTATCTAGAGATGACTAATAATCGGGGAGGTATCTAGAGATGACTAATAATCGTGGAGGTATCTAGAGATGACTAATAATCGTGGGGGTATCTAGAGATGACTAATAATCGGGGAGGTATCTAGAGATGACTAATAATCGGGGAGGTATCTATAGATGACTAATAATCCAGGGGGTATCTAGAGATGACTAATAATCGTGGAGGTATCTAGAGATGACTAATAATCGGGGAGGTATCTAGAGATGACTAATAATCGGGGAGGTATCTAGAGATGACTACTAATCGGGGAGGTATCTAGAGATGACTTATAATCCTGGGGGTATCTAGAGATGAATAATAATCTTGGAGGTATCTAGAGATGACTAATAATCGGGGAGGTATCTAGAGATGACTAATAATCGTGGGGGTATCTAGAGATGACTAATAATCGTGGAGGCATCTAGAGATGACTAATAATCGTGGGGGTATCTAGAGATGACTAATAATCGGGGAGGTATCTAGAGATGACTAATAATCGGGGAGGTATCTAGAGATGACTAATAATCGTGGGGGTATCTAGAGATGACTAATAATCGGGGAGGTATCTAGAGATGACTAATAATCGGGGAGGTATCTATAGATGACTAATAATCCAGGGGGTATCTAGAGATGACTAATAATCGTGGAGGTATCTAGAGATGACTAATAATCGGGGAGGTATCTAGAGATGACTAATAATCGGGGAGGTATCTAGAGATGACTACTAATCGGGGAGGTATCTAGAGATGACTTATAATCCTGGGGGTATCTAGAGATGAATAATAATCTTGGAGGTATCTAGAGATGACTAATAATCGGGGAGGTATCTAGAGATGACTAATAATCGTGGAGGTATCTAGAGATGACTAATAATCGTGGGGGTATCTAGAGATGACTAATAATCGGGGAGGTATCTAGAGATGACTAATAATCTTGGAGGTATCCAGAGATGACTAATAATCGTGGAGGTATCTAGAGATGACAAATAATCGTGGAGGGAGCTAGAGATGACTAATAATTGTGGGGGTATCTAGAGATGACTAATAATCGGGGAGGTATCTAGAGATGGCTAATTATCGTGGGGGTATCTAGAGATGACTAATAATCGGGGAGGTATCTAGAGATGACTAATAATCGTGGAGGTATCCATAGATGACTAATAATCTTGGGGGTATCTAGAGATGACTAATAATCGTGGGGGTATCTAGAGATGACTAATAATCGGGGAGGTATCTAGAGATGACTAATAATCGGGGAGGTATCTAGAGATGACTAATAATCGTGGGGGTATCTAGAGATGACTAATAATCGGGGAGGTATCTAGAGATGACTAATAATCGGGGAGGTATCTAGAGATGACTAATAATCGTGGAGGTATCTAGAGATGACTAATAATCGTGGAGGTATCTAGAGATGACTAATAATTGTGGAGGTATCTAGAGATGACTAATAATCGTGGAGGTATCTAGAGATGACTAATAATCGGGGAGGTATCTAGAGATGACTAATAATCGCGGAGGTACCTAGAGATGACTAATAATCATGGAGGTATCTAGAGATGACTAATAATCGTGGAGGTATCCAGAGATGACTAATAATCGTGGGGGTATCTAGAGATGACTAATAATCGGGGAGGTATCTAGAGATGACTAATAATCGTGGGGGTATCTAGAGATGACTAATAATCGTGGAGGTATCTAGAGATGACTAATAATCGGGGAGGTATCTAGAGATGACTTATAATCGTGGGGGTATCTAGAGATGACTAATAATCGGGGAGGTATCTAGAGATGACTAATAATCGTGGAGGTATCCAGAGATGACTAATAATCGTGGGGGTATCTAGAGATGACTAATAATCGGGGAGGTATCTAGAGATGACTAATAATCGTGGGGGTATCTAGAGATGACTAATAATCGTGGGGGTATCTAGAGATGACTAATAATCGGGGAGGTATCTAGAGATGACTAATAATCGTGGAGGTATCCAGAGATGACTAATAATCGTGGAGGTATCTAGAGATGACTAATAATCGTGGGGGTATCTAGAGATGACTAATAATCGGGGAGGTATCCAGAGATGACTAATAATCGTGGAGGTATCCAGAGATGACTAATAATCGTGGAGGTATCTAGAGATGACTAATAATCGTGGAGGTATCCAGAGATGACTAATAATCGTGGGGGTATCTAGAGATGACTAATAATCGGGGAGGTATCTAGAGATGACTAATAATCGGGGAGGTATCTAGAGATGACTAATAATCGTGGGGGTATCTAGAGATGACTAATAATCGGGGAGGTATCTAGAGATGACTAATAATGGGGGAGGTATCTAGAGATGACTAATAATCAGGGAGGTATCTAGAGATGACTAATAATCGGGGAGGTATCTAGAGATGACTAATAATCGTGGAGGTATCCAGAGATGACTAATAATCGTGGAGGTGTCCAGAGATGACTAATAATCGTGGGGGTATCTAGAGATGACTAATAATCGGGGAGGTATCTAGAGATGACTATTAATCGGGGAGGTATCTAGAGATGACTCATAATCGGGGAGGTATCTAGAGATGACTAATAATCGAGGAGGTATCTAGAGATGACTAATAATCGGGGAGGTATCTAGAGATGACTAATAATCGTGGAGGTATCCAGAGATGACTAATAATCGTGGAGGTATCCAGAGATGACTAATAATCGTGGGGGTATCTAGAGATGACTAATAATCGGGGAGGTATCTAGAGATGACTAATAATCGGGGAGGTATCTAGAGATGACTAATAATCGGGGAGGTATCTAGAGATGACTAATAATCGAGGAGGTATCTAGAGATGACTAATAATCGGGGAGGTATCTAGAGATGACTAATAATCGTGGAGGTATCTAGAGATGACTAATAATCGTGGGGGTATCTAGAGATGACTAATAATCGGGGAGGTATCTAGAGATGACTAATAATCGGGGAGGTATCTAGAGATGACTAATAATCGGGGAGGTATCTAGAGATGACTAATAATCGGGGAGGTATCTAGAGATGACAAATTATCGTGGAGGTATCTAGAGATGACTTATAATCGGGGAGGTATCTAGAGATGACTAATAATCGTGGGGGTATCTAGAGATGACTAATAATCGGGGAGGTATCTAGAGATGACTAATAATCGGGGAGGTATCTAGAGATGACTAATAATCGTGGGGGTATCTAGAGATGACTAATAATCGGGGAGGTATCTAGAGATGACTAATAATCGGGGAGGTATCTAGAGATGACTAATAATCGTGGAGGTATCTAGAGATGACTAATAATCGTGGAGGTATCTAGAGATGACTAATAATTGTGGAGGTATCTAGAGATGACTAATAATCGTGGAGGTATCTAGAGATGACTAATAATCGGGGAGGTATCTAGAGATGACTAATAATCGGGGAGGTACCTAGAGATGACTAATAATCATGGAGGTATCTAGAGATGACTAATAATCGTGGAGGTATCCAGAGATGACTAATAATCGTGGGGGTATCTAGAGATGACTAATAATCGGGGAGGTATCTAGAGATGACTGATAATCGTGGGGGTATCTAGAGATAACTAATAATCGTGGAGGTATCTAGAGATGACTAATAATCGGGGAGGTATCTAGAGATGACTTATAATCGTGGGGGTATCTAGAGATGACTAATAATCGGGGAGGTATCTAGAGATGACTAATAATCGTGGAGGTATCCAGAGATGACAAATTATCGTGGAGGTATCTAGAGATGACTTATAATCGGGGAGGTATCTAGAGATGACTAATAATCGGGGAGGTATCTAGAGATGACTAATAATCGTGGAGGTATCTAGAGATGACTAATAATCGTGGAGGCATCTAGAGATGACTAATAATTGTGGAGGCATCTAGAGATGACTAATAATTGTGGAGGTATCTAGAGATGACTAATAATCGTGGAGGTATCTAGAGATGACTAATAATCGGGGAGGTATCTAGAGATGACTAATAATCGTGGAGCTATCTAGAGATGACTAATAATCTGGGGGGTATCTAGAGATGACTAATAATCGTGGAGGTATCTAGAGATGACTAATAATCGTGGGGGTATCTAGAGATGACTAATAATTGTGGAGGCATCTAGAGATGACTAATAATTGTGGAGGTATCTAGAGATGACTAATAATCGGGGAGGTATCTAGAGATGACTAATAATCGTGGAGGTATCTAGAGATGACTAATAATCGGGGAGGTATCTAGAGATGAATAATAATCGTGGAGGCATCTAGAGATGACTAATAATTGTGGAGGCATCTAGAGATGACTAATAATCGTGGAGGTATCTAGAGATGACTAATAATCGTGGAGGTATCTAGAGATGACTAATAATCGGGGAGGTATCTAGAGATGACTAATAATCGTGGAGGTATCTAGAGATGACTAATAATCGTGGGGGTATCTAGAGATGACTAATAATCGGGGAGGTATCTAGAGATGACTAATAATCGGGGAGGTATCTATAGATGACTAATAATCCAGGGGGTATCTAGAGATGACTAATAATCGTGGAGGTATCTAGAGATGACTAATAATCGTGGAGGTATCTAGAGATGACTAATAATCGGGGAGGTATCTAGAGATGACTACTAATCGGGGAGGTATCTAGAGATGACTTATAATCCTGGGGGTATCTAGAGATGAATAATAATCTTGGAGGTATCTAGAGATGACTAATAATCGGGGAGGTATCTAGAGATGACTAATAATCGTGGGGGTATCTAGAGATGACTAATAATCGTGGAGGCATCTAGAGATGACTAATAATCGTGGGGGTATCTAGAGATGACTAATAATCGGGGAGGTATCTAGAGATGACTAATAATCGGGGAGGTATCTAGAGATGACTAATAATCGTGGGGGTATCTAGAGATGACTAATAATCGGGGAGGTATCTAGAGATGACTAATAATCGTGGGGGTATCTAGAGATGACTAATAATCGTGGGGGTATCTAGAGATGACTAATAATCGGGGAGGTATCTAGAGATGACTAATAATCTTGGAGGTATCCAGAGATGACTAATAATCGTGGAGGTATCTAGAGATGACTAATAATCGTGGAGGTATCTAGAGATGACTAATAATCGTGGGGGTATCTAGAGATGACTAATAATCGGGGAGGTATCTAGAGATGACTAATTATCGTGGGGGTATCTAGAGATGACTAATAATCGGGGAGGTATCTAGAGATGACTAATAATCGTGGAGGTATCCATAGATGACTAATAATCTTGGGGGTATCTAGAGATGACTAATAATCGTGGGGGTATCTAGAGATGACTAATAATCGGGGAGGTATCTAGAGATGACTAATAATCGGGGAGGTATCTAGAGATGACTAATAATCGTGGGGGTATCTAGAGATGACTAATAATCGGGGAGGTATCTAGAGATGACTAATAATCGGGGAGGTATCTAGAGATGACTAATAATCGTGGAGGTATCTAGAGATGACTAATAATCGTGGAGGTATCTAGAGATGACTAATAATTGTGGAGGTATCTAGAGATGACTAATAATCGTGGAGGTATCTAGAGATGACTAATAATCGGGGAGGTATCTAGAGATGACTAATAATCGCGGAGGTACCTAGAGATGACTAATAATCATGGAGGTATCTAGAGATGACTAATAATCGTGGAGGTATCCAGAGATGACTAATAATCGTGGGGGTATCTAGAGATGACTAATAATCGGGGAGGTATCTAGAGATGACTAATAATCGTGGGGGTATCTAGAGATGACTAATAATCGTGGAGGTATCTAGAGATGACTAATAATCGGGGAGGTATCTAGAGATGACTAATAATCGTGGGGGTATCTAGAGATGACTAATAATCGGGGAGGTATCTAGAGATGACTAATAATCGTGGAGGTATCCAGAGATGACTAATAATCGTGGGGGTATCTAGAGATGACTAATAATCGGGGAGGTATCTAGAGATGACTAATAATCGTGGGGGTATCTAGAGATGACTAATAATCGTGGGGGTATCTAGAGATGACTAATAATCGGGGAGGTATCTAGAGATGACTAATAATCGTGGAGGTATCCAGAGATGACTAATAATCGTGGAGGTATCTAGAGATGACTAATAATCGTGGGGGTATCTAGAGATGACTAATAATCGGGGAGGTATCCAGAGATGACTAATAATCGTGGAGGTATCCAGAGATGACTAATAATCGTGGAGGTATCTAGAGATGACTAATAATCGTGGAGGTATCCAGAGATGACTAATAATCGTGGGGGTATCTAGAGATGACTAATAATCGTGGAGGTATCTAGAGATGACTAATAATCGGGGAGGTATCTAGAGATGACTAATAATCGGGGAGGTATCTAGAGATGACTACTAATCGGGGAGGTATCTAGAGATGACTTATAATCCTGGGGGTATCTAGAGATGAATAATAATCTTGGAGGTATCTAGAGATGACTAATAATCGGGGAGGTATCTAGAGATGACTAATAATCGTGGGGGTATCTAGAGATGACTAATAATCGTGGAGGCATCTAGAGATGACTAATAATCGTGGGGGTATCTAGAGATGACTAATAATCGGGGAGGTATCTAGAGATGACTAATAATCGGGGAGGTATCTAGAGATGACTAATAATCGTGGGGGTATCTAGAGATGACTAATAATCGGGGAGGTATCTAGAGATGACTAATAATCGTGGGGGTATCTAGAGATGACTAATAATCGTGGGGGTATCTAGAGATGACTAATAATCGGGGAGGTATCTAGAGATGACTAATAATCTTGGAGGTATCCAGAGATGACTAATAATCGTGGAGGTATCTAGAGATGACAAATAATCGTGGAGGTATCTAGAGATGACTAATAATCGTGGGGGTATCTAGAGATGACTAATAATCGGGGAGGTATCTAGAGATGGCTAATTATCGTGGGGGTATCTAGAGATGACTAATAATCGGGGAGGTATCTAGAGATGACTAATAATCGTGGAGGTATCCATAGATGACTAATAATCTTGGGGGTATCTAGAGATGACTAATAATCGTGGGGGTATCTAGAGATGACTAATAATCGGGGAGGTATCTAGAGATGACTAATAATCGGGGAGGTATCTAGAGATGACTAATAATCGTGGGGGTATCTAGAGATGACTAATAATCGGGGAGGTATCTAGAGATGACTAATAATCGGGGAGGTATCTAGAGATGACTAATAATCGTGGAGGTATCTAGAGATGACTAATAATCGTGGAGGTATCTAGAGATGACTAATAATTGTGGAGGTATCTAGAGATGACTAATAATCGTGGAGGTATCTAGAGATGACTAATAATCGGGGAGGTATCTAGAGATGACTAATAATCGGGGAGGTATCTAGAGATGACTAATAATCGGGGAGGTATCTAGAGATGACTAATAATCGTGGAGGTATCCAGAGATGACTAATAATCGTGGGGGTATCTAGAGATGACTAATAATCGGGGAGGTATCTAGAGATGACTAATAATCGTGGGGGTATCTAGAGATGACTAATAATCGTGGAGGTATCTAGAGATGACTAATAATCGGGGAGGTATCTAGAGATGACTTATAATCGTGGGGGTATCTAGAGATGACTAATAATCGGGGAGGTATCTAGAGATGACTAATAATCGTGGAGGTATCCAGAGATGACTAATAATCGTGGGGGTATCTAGAGATGACTAATAATCGGGGAGGTATCTAGAGATGACTAATAATCGTGGGGGTATCTAGAGATGACTAATAATCGTGGGGGTATCTAGAGATGACTAATAATCGGGGAGGTATCTAGAGATGACTAATAATCGTGGAGGTATCCAGAGATGACTAATAATCGTGGAGGTATCTAGAGATGACTAATAATCGTGGGGGTATCTAGAGATGACTAATAATCGGGGAGGTATCCAGAGATGACTAATAATCGTGGAGGTATCTAGAGATGACTAATAATCGTGGAGGTATCTAGAGATGACTAATAATCGTGGAGGTATCCAGAGATGACTAATAATCGTGGGGGTATCTAGAGATGACTAATAATCGTGGAGGTATCTAGAGATGACTAATAATCGGGGAGGTATCTAGAGATGACTAATAATCGTGGAGCTATCTAGAGATGACTAATAATCTGGGGGGTATCTAGAGATGACTAATAATCGTGGAGGTATCTAGAGATGACTAATAATCATGGAGGCATCTAGAGATGACTAATAATTGTGGAGGCATCTAGAGATGACTAATAATTGTGGAGGTATCTAGAGATGACTAATAATCGGGGAGGTATCTAGAGATGACTAATAATCGTGGAGGTATCTAGAGATGACTAATAATCGGGGAGGTATCTAGAGATGAATAATAATCGTGGAGGCATCTAGAGATGACTAATAATTGTGGAGGCATCTAGAGATGACTAATAATTGTGGAGGTATCTAGAGATGACTAATAATCGTGGAGGTATCTAGAGATGACTAATAATCGGGGAGGTATCTAGAGATGACTAATAATCGTGGAGGTATCTAGAGATGACTAATAATCGTGGGGGTATCTAGAGATGACTAATAATCGGGGAGGTATCTAGAGATGACTAATAATCGGGGAGGTATCTATAGATGACTAATAATCCAGGGGGTATCTAGAGATGACTAATAATCGTGGAGGTATCTAGAGATGACTAATAATCGGGGAGGTATCTAGAGATGACTAATAATCGTGGAGGTATCCAGAGATGACTAATAATCGTGGAGGTGTCCAGAGATGACTAATAATCGTGGGGGTATCTAGAGATGACTAATAATCGGGGAGGTATCTAGAGATGACTATTAATCGGGGAGGTATCTAGAGATGACTCATAATCGGGGAGGTATCTAGAGATGACTAATAATCGAGGAGGTATCTAGAGATGACTAATAATCGGGGAGGTATCTAGAGATGACTAATAATCGTGGAGGTATCCAGAGATGACTAATAATCGTGGAGGTATCCAGAGATGACTAATAATCGTGGGGGTATCTAGAGATGACTAATAATCGGGGAGGTATCTAGAGATGACTAATAATCGGGGAGGTATCTAGAGATGACTCATAATCGGGGAGGTATCTAGAGATGACTAATAATCGAGGAGGTATCTAGAGATGACTAATAATCGGGGAGGTATCTAGAGATGACTAATAATCGTGGAGGTATCTAGAGATGACTAATAATCGTGGGGGTATCTAGAGATGACTAATAATCGGGGAGGTATCTAGAGATGACTAATAATCGGGGAGGTATCTAGAGATGACTAATAATCGGGGAGGTATCTAGAGATGACTAATAATCGGGGAGGTATCTAGAGATGACAAATTATCGTGGAGGTATCTAGAGATGACTTATAATCGGGGAGGTATCTAGAGATGACTAATAATCGTGGGGGTATCTAGAGATGACTAATAATCGGGGAGGTATCTAGAGATGACTAATAATCGGGGAGGTATCTAGAGATGACTAATAATCGTGGGGGTATCTAGAGATGACTAATAATCGGGGAGGTATCTAGAGATGACTAATAATCGGGGAGGTATCTAGAGATGACTAATAATCGTGGAGGTATCTAGAGATGACTAATAATCGTGGAGGTATCTAGAGATGACTAATAATCGTGGAGGTATCTAGAGATGACTAATAATCGTGGAGGTATCTAGAGATGACTAATAATCGGGGAGGTATCTAGAGATGACTAATAATCGGGGAGGTACCTAGAGATGACTAATAATCATGGAGGTATCTAGAGATGACTAATAATCGTGGAGGTATCCAGAGATGACTAATAATCGTGGGGGTATCTAGAGATGACTAATAATCGGGGAGGTATCTAGAGATGACTGATAATCGTGGGGGTATCTAGAGATAACTAATAATCGTGGAGGTATCTAGAGATGACTAATAATCGGGGAGGTATCTAGAGATGACTTATAATCGTGGGGGTATCTAGAGATGACTAATAATCGGGGAGGTATCTAGAGATGACTAATAATCGTGGAGGTATCCAGAGATGACAAATTATCGTGGAGGTATCTAGAGATGACTTATAATCGGGGAGGTATCTAGAGATGACTAATAATCGGGGAGGTATCTAGAGATGACTAATAATCGTGGAGGTATCTAGAGATGACTAATAATCGTGGAGGCATCTAGAGATGACTAATAATTGTGGAGGCATCTAGAGATGACTAATAATTGTGGAGGTATCTAGAGATGACTAATAATCGTGGAGGTATCTAGAGATGACTAATAATCGGGGAGGTATCTAGAGATGACTAATAATCGTGGAGCTATCTAGAGATGACTAATAATCTGGGGGGTATCTAGAGATGACTAATAATCGTGGAGGTATCTAGAGATGACTAATAATCATGGAGGCATCTAGAGATGACTAATAATTGTGGAGGCATCTAGAGATGACTAATAATTGTGGAGGTATCTAGAGATGACTAATAATCGGGGAGGTATCTAGAGATGACTAATAATCGTGGAGGTATCTAGAGATGACTAATAATCGGGGAGGTATCTAGAGATGAATAATAATCGTGGAGGCATCTAGAGATGACTAATAATTGTGGAGGCATCTAGAGATGACTAATAATCGGGGAGGTATCTAGAGATGACTAATAATCGTGGAGGTATCTAGAGATGACTAATAATCGGGGAGGTATCTAGAGATGACTAATAATCGTGGAGGTATCTAGAGATGACTAATAATCGTGGGGGTATCTAGAGATGACTAATAATCGGGGAGGTATCTAGAGATGACTAATAATCGGGGAGGTATCTATAGATGACTAATAATCCTGGTGGTATCTAGAGATGACTAATAATCGTGGAGGTATCTAGAGATGACTAATAATCGGGGAGGTATCTAGAGATGACTAATAATCGGGGAGGTATCTAGAGATGACTACTAATCGGGGAGGTATCTAGAGATGACTTATAATCCTGGGGGTATCTAGAGATGAATAATAATCTTGGAGGTATCTAGAGATGACTAATAATCGGGGAGGTATCTAGAGATGACTAATAATCGTGGGGGTATCTAGAGATGACTAATAATCGTGGAGGCATCTAGAGATGACTAATAATCGTGGGGGTATCTAGAGATGACTAATAATCGGGGAGGTATCTAGAGATGACTAATAATCGGGGAGGTATCTAGAGATGACTAATAATCGTGGGGGTATCTAGAGATGACTAATAATCGGGGAGGTATCTAGAGATGACTAATAATCGTGGGGGTATCTAGAGATGACTAATAATCGTGGGGGTATCTAGAGATGACTAATAATCGGGGAGGTATCTAGAGATGACTAATAATCTTGGAGGTATCCAGAGATGACTAATAATCGTGGAGGTATCTAGAGATGACTAATAATCGGGGAGGTATCTAGAGATGACTAATAATCGTGGGGGTATCTAGAGATGACTAATAATCGGGGAGGTATCTAGAGATGGCTAATTATCGTGGGGGTATCTAGAGATGACTAATAATCGGGGAGGTATCTAGAGATGACTAATAATCGTGGAGGTATCCATAGATGACTAATAATCTTGGGGGTATCTAGAGATGACTAATAATCGTGGGGGTATCTAGAGATGACTAATAATCGGGGAGGTATCTAGAGATGACTAATAATCGGGGAGGTATCTAGAGATGACTAATAATCGTGGGGGTATCTAGAGATGACTAATAATCGGGGAGGTATCTAGAGATGACTAATAATCGGGGAGGTATCTAGAGATGACTAATAATCGTGGAGGTATCTAGAGATGACTAATAATCGTGGAGGTATCTAGAGATGACTAATAATCGGGGAGGTATCTAGAGATGACTAATAATCGTGGAGGTATCTAGAGATGACTAATAATCGGGGAGGTATCTAGAGATGACTAATAATCGCGGAGGTACCTAGAGATGACTAATAATCATGGAGGTATCTAGAGATGACTAATAATCGTGGAGGTATCCAGAGATGACTAATAATCGTGGGGGTATCTAGAGATGACTAATAATCGGGGAGGTATCTAGAGATGACTAATAATCGTGGGGGTATCTAGAGATGACTAATAATCGTGGAGGTATCTAGAGATGACTAATAATCGGGGAGGTATCTAGAGATGACTTATAATCGTGGGGGTATCTAGAGATGACTAATAATCGGGGAGGTATCTAGAGATGACTAATAATCGTGGAGGTATCCAGAGATGACTAATAATCGTGGGGGTATCTAGAGATGACTAATAATCGGGGAGGTATCTAGAGATGACTAATAATCGTGGGGGTATCTAGAGATGACTAATAATCGTGGGGGTATCTAGAGATGACTAATAATCGGGGAGGTATCTAGAGATGACTAATAATCGTGGAGGTATCTAGAGATGACTAATAATCGTGGAGGTATCTAGAGATGACTAATAATCGTGGGGGTATCTAGAGATGACTAATAATCGGGGAGGTATCCAGAGATGACTAATAATCGTGGAGGTATCCAGAGATGACTAATAATCGTGGAGGTATCTAGAGATGACTAATAATCGTGGAGGTATCCAGAGATGACTAATAATCGTGGGGGTATCTAGAGATGACTAATAATCGTGGAGGTATCTAGAGATGACTAATAATCGGGGAGGTATCTAGAGATGACTAATAATCGGGGAGGTATCTAGAGATGACTACTAATCGGGGAGGTATCTAGAGATGACTTATAATCCTGGGGGTATCTAGAGATGAATAATAATCTTGGAGGTATCTAGAGATGACTAATAATCGGGGAGGTATCTAGAGATGACTAATAATCGTGGGGGTATCTAGAGATGACTAATAATCGTGGAGGTATCTAGAGATGACTAATAATCGTGGGGGTATCTAGAGATGACTAATAATCGGGGAGGTATCTAGAGATGACTAATAATCGGGGAGGTATCTAGAGATGACTAATAATCGTGGGGGTATCTAGAGATGACTAATAATCGGGGAGGTATCTAGAGATGACTAATAATCGTGGGGGTATCTAGAGATGACTAATAATCGTGGGGGTATCTAGAGATGACTAATAATCGGGGAGGTATCTAGAGATGACTAATAATCTTGGAGGTATCCAGAGATGACTAATAATCGTGGAGGTATCTAGAGATGACTAATAATCGTGGAGGTATCTAGAGATGACTAATAATCGTGGGGGTATCTAGAGATGACTAATAATCGGGGAGGTATCTAGAGATGGCTAATTATCGTGGGGGTATCTAGAGATGACTAATAATCGGGGAGGTATCTAGAGATGACTAATAATCGTGGAGGTATCCATAGATGACTAATAATCTTGGGGGTATCTAGAGATGACTAATAATCGTGGGGGTATCTAGAGATGACTAATAATCGGGGAGGTATCTAGAGATGACTAATAATCGGGGAGGTATCTAGAGATGACTAATAATCGTGGGGGTATCTAGAGATGACTAATAATCGGGGAGGTATCTAGAGATGACTAATAATCGGGGAGGTATCTAGAGATGACTAATAATCGTGGAGGTATCTAGAGATGACTAATAATCGTGGAGGTATCTAGAGATGACTAATAATTGTGGAGGTATCTAGAGATGACTAATAATCGTGGAGGTATCTAGAGATGACTAATAATCGGGGAGGTATCTAGAGATGACTAATAATCGTGGAGGTATCTAGAGATGACTAATAATCGGGGAGGTATCTAGAGATGACTAATAATCGTGGAGGTATCCAGAGATGACTAATAATCGTGGGGGTATCTAGAGATGACTAATAATCGGGGAGGTATCTAGAGATGACTAATAATCGTGGGGGTATCTAGAGATGACTAATAATCGTGGAGGTATCTAGAGATGACTAATAATCGGGGAGGTATCTAGAGATGACTAATAATCGTGGGGGTATCTAGAGATGACTAATAATCGGGGAGGTATCTAGAGATGACTAATAATCGTGGAGGTATCCAGAGATGACTAATAATCGTGGGGGTATCTAGAGATGACTAATAATCGGGGAGGTATCTAGAGATGACTAATAATCGTGGGGGTATCTAGAGATGACTAATAATCGTGGGGGTATCTAGAGATGACTAATAATCGGGGAGGTATCTAGAGATGACTAATAATCGTGGAGGTATCCAGAGATGACTAATAATCGTGGAGGTATCTAGAGATGACTAATAATCGTGGGGGTATCTAGAGATGACTAATAATCGGGGAGGTATCTAGAGATGACTAATAATCGTGGAGGTATCCAGAGATGACTAATAATCGTGGAGGTATCTAGAGATGACTAATAATCGTGGAGGTATCCAGAGATGACTAATAATCGTGGGGGTATCTAGAGATGACTAATAATCGTGGAGGTATCTAGAGATGACTAATAATCGGGGAGGTATCTAGAGATGACTAATAATCGTGGAGCTATCTAGAGATGACTAATAATCTGGGGGGTATCTAGAGATGACTAATAATCGTGGAGGTATCTAGAGATGACTAATAATCATGGAGGCATCTAGAGATGACTAATAATTGTGGAGGCATCTAGAGATGACTAATAATTGTGGAGGTATCTAGAGATGACTAATAATCGGGGAGGTATCTAGAGATGACTAATAATCGTGGAGGTATCTAGAGATGACTAATAATCGGGGAGGTATCTAGAGATGAATAATAATCGTGGAGGCATCTAGAGATGACTAATAATTGTGGAGGTATCTAGAGATGACTAATAATCGTGGAGGTATCTAGAGATGACTAATAATCGTGGAGGTATCTAGAGATGACTAATAATCGGGGAGGTATCTAGAGATGACTAATAATCGTGGAGGTATCTAGAGATGACTAATAATCGTGGGGGTATCTAGAGATGACTAATAATCGGGGAGGTATCTAGAGATGACTAATAATCGGGGAGGTATCTATAGATGACTAATAATCCAGGGGGTATCTAGAGATGACTAATAATCGTGGAGGTATCTAGAGATGACTAATAATCGGGGAGGTATCTAGAGATGACTAATAATCGGGGAGGTATCTAGAGATGACTACTAATCGGGGAGGTATCTAGAGATGACTTATAATCCTGGGGGTATCTAGAGATGAATAATAATCTTGGAGGTATCTAGAGATGACTAATAATCGGGGAGGTATCTAGAGATGACTAATAATCGTGGGGGTATCTAGAGATGACTAATAATCGTGGAGGTATCTAGAGATGACTAATAATCGTGGGGGTATCTAGAGATGACTAATAATCGGGGAGGTATCTAGAGATGACTAATAATCGGGGAGGTATCTAGAGATGACTAATAATCGTGGGGGTATCTAGAGATGACTAATAATCGGGGAGGTATCTAGAGATGACTAATAATCGTGGGGGTATCTAGAGATGACTAATAATCGTGGGGGTATCTAGAGATGACTAATAATCGGGGAGGTATCTAGAGATGACTAATAATCTTGGAGGTATCCAGAGATGACTAATAATCGTGGAGGTATCTAGAGATGACAAATAATCGTGGAGGTATCTAGAGATGACTAATAATCGTGGGGGTATCTAGAGATGACTAATAATCGGGGAGGTATCTAGAGATGGCTAATTATCGTGGGGGTATCTAGAGATGACTAATAATCGGGGAGGTATCTAGAGATGACTAATAATCGTGGAGGTATCCATAGATGACTAATAATCTTGGGGGTATCTAGAGATGACTAATAATCGTGGGGGTATCTAGAGATGACTAATAATCGTGGGGGTATCTAGAGATGACTAATAATCGGGGAGGTATCTAGAGATGACTAATAATCGGGGAGGTATCTAGAGATGACTAATAATCGTGGGGGTATCTAGAGATGACTAATAATCGGGGAGGTATCTAGAGATGACTAATAATCGGGGAGGTATCTAGAGATGACTAATAATCGTGGAGGTATCTAGAGATGACTAATAATCGTGGAGGTATCTAGAGATGACTAATAATTGTGGAGGTATCTAGAGATGACTAATAATCGTGGAGGTATCTAGAGATGACTAATAATCGGGGAGGTATCTAGAGATGACTAATAATCGCGGAGGTACCTAGAGATGACTAATAATCATGGAGGTATCTAGAGATGACTAATAATCGTGGAGGTATCCAGAGATGACTAATAATCGTGGGGGTATCTAGAGATGACTAATAATCGGGGAGGTATCTAGAGATGACTAATAATCGTGGGGGTATCTAGAGATGACTAATAATCGTGGAGGTATCTAGAGATGACTAATAATCGGGGAGGTATCTAGAGATGACTTATAATCGTGGGGGTATCTAGAGATGACTAATAATCGGGGAGGTATCTAGAGATGACTAATAATCGTGGAGGTATCCAGAGATGACTAATAATCGTGGGGGTATCTAGAGATGACTAATAATCGGGGAGGTATCTAGAGATGACTAATAATCGTGGGGGTATCTAGAGATGACTAATAATCGTGGGGGTATCTAGAGATGACTAATAATCGGGGAGGTATCTAGAGATGACTAATAATCGTGGAGGTATCCAGAGATGACTAATAATCGTGGAGGTATCTAGAGATGACTAATAATCGTGGGGGTATCTAGAGATGACTAATAATCGGGGAGGTATCCAGAGATGACTAATAATCGTGGAGGTATCCAGAGATGACTAATAATCGTGGAGGTATCTAGAGATGACTAATAATCGTGGAGGTATCCAGAGATGACTAATAATCGTGGGGGTATCTAGAGATGACTAATAATCGGGGAGGTATCTAGAGATGACTAATAATCGGGGAGGTATCTAGAGATGACTAATAATCGTGGGGGTATCTAGAGATGACTAATAATCGGGGAGGTATCTAGAGATGACTAATAATGGGGGAGGTATCTAGAGATGACTAATAATCAGGGAGGTATCTAGAGATGACTAATAATCGGGGAGGTATCTAGAGATGACTAATAATCGTGGAGGTATCCAGAGATGACTAATAATCGTGGAGGTGTCCAGAGATGACTAATAATCGTGGGGGTATCTAGAGATGACTAATAATCGGGGAGGTATCTAGAGATGACTATTAATCGGGGAGGTATCTAGAGATGACTCATAATCGGGGAGGTATCTAGAGATGACTAATAATCGAGGAGGTATCTAGAGATGACTAATAATCGGGGAGGTATCTAGAGATGACTAATAATCGTGGAGGTATCCAGAGATGACTAATAATCGTGGAGGTATCCAGAGATGACTAATAATCGTGGGGGTATCTAGAGATGACTAATAATCGGGGAGGTATCTAGAGATGACTAATAATCGGGGAGGTATCTAGAGATGACTCATAATCGGGGAGGTATCTAGAGATGACTAATAATCGAGGAGGTATCTAGAGATGACTAATAATCGGGGAGGTATCTAGAGATGACTAATAATCGTGGAGGTATCCAGAGATGACTAATAATCGTGGGGGTATCTAGAGATGACTAATAATCGGGGAGGTATCTAGAGATGACTAATAATCGGGGAGGTATCTAGAGATGACTAATAATCGGGGAGGTATCTAGAGATGACTAATAATCGGGGAGGTATCTAGAGATGACAAATTATCGTGGAGGTATCTAGAGATGACTTATAATCGGGGAGGTATCTAGAGATGACTAATAATCGGGGAGGTATCTAGAGATGACTAATAATCGTGGAGGTATCTAGAGATGACTAATAATCGGGGAGGTATCTAGAGATGACTAATAATCGTGGAGGTATCTAGAGATGACTAATAATCGTGGAGGTATCTAGAGATGACTAATAATCGTGGAGGTATCTAGAGATGACTAATAATCGGGGAGGTATCTAGAGATGACTAATAATCGGGGAGGTATCTAGAGATGACTAATAATCCTGGAGGTATCTAGAGATGACTAATAATCGGGGAGGTATCTAGAGATGACTAATAATCGGGGAGGTATCTAGAGATGACTAATAATCGGGGAGGTATCTAGAGATGACTAACAATCGATGGCAGTTGTGTGGAATTGTGACAAGCTGCAGCAATGCTTTGGCAAGTAATGGAGACTGGCACGAGTTATGCGTTGCTTGGAAAGTTAATAGGATATGGATAATATAATATTTGATAATAATGATCTTTATATTCTATTTTTTAAGAAACAAACTCTCAACCATACCTGTGCAGTCTTGAGATAAAGACTTTAGGGAAGGACATCAAAAGCGTACTCAACTTCAGCTGAAAGAAAATACATAATCTTGAAGGAGTTTAGAATTATTTTGTGGGTCATATTTCTTACAAACCTTAAGTGACGTCATGCCCCTATACTGCCTATCACATTATACTTCATAAATTCCATCTGACTGTATTATGAGGAGGATAATACAATAAATACTTAAACGTTGAGGTGTCAGATTTAAGGTGAAAGTCAGTGCGTGTAATGACTAATTCTATTGAAAAATAACTCAAATAATTCAATATAATAATTCAAATGCGAATCTACAAATGTTTTGGTGAAAGGCATACCAATAGATAATAAAATAGATGAATCAAAATTACAAGTACAGTTAAAGACATCAGGAGAAAAAGACGATTATCTATTTTTTGGGGTATGCAGTTATAAGGCTTAGAGTGATTTCCCTTGGAAATTTTGTCATTAAGCTTGGTTTTCGGCAACCTCGTCCCCAAGGCTGATCAACTATCATTCCTGGGTTCATGGACCTCTTCTGGTCAAGATTCCTGATTCAGGATTCAAAATTTACCACTTTCCAAAGGTATAACATGTAATTAATGTGTTGCTCTTGTCACTCTATCTAAAGGATTCCGATATTAAGTTTATAGAAAAACTGGTAAACATTACTAAAACGAGCCAAAATGATCCGGAACTATGTTTTACTGTAACAACACTGTGAGTTGACGAAAGTAAACAAGAGTCATCAGAAGATGACATATGCCACCGGTTCCACAAAATTTATAAAAACTTGTGTATCTACTACCGTACTTCAGTTAGTGGGTATTACAGATGCTGAGTTTCAGGTATGTTAAGGGTTTTAGACTTCTGCTCCAGAAGCAGTCAAAATCAACAACAACCAACATCCCTCTCATGTTTCTATTTAAACAGAAAAAAATAAATTTTTCAGAAAAAGTCTGAAAATATCAAAAGGCACCACTTCAGTTAGTGGGTAATACACATGCAAAGTTTCAGGAAGATATGATAAATGGTTTTGGAGCTGTGCTCCGGAAACGAACCTGTCTCTGAACAAAGTCCAAATTCAACATGTTTCTATGGAAACGAAAAAAAATAAAATTTAAAAAAATCTGAAAATATCAAAAGGCACCACTGCAGTAAATATGTAATACATATGTGAAGTTTCAGAAAGATATGATAAATGGTTTTCGAGTTCTGCTCCGGAAACGAAATGATTACGGACGGACAGACGGACGGGGCGTTGACTATATCCCACGGTTATAGATACCGGTGGGATAACAAGCAAAATCATTGCGCGATCATAACCGTTGCGTGAAATGTGATTTGTTCAAACGTCTTAATTTATCATTTGCATGTAAATCATAGACAACAAGAAAAAAGTGAGCATGGCTCACATACTCACATACATGGGAACTGACTGTTATTACAAAATTTCATTCACCAAGATGTTATATTTTTCAGGTAACTTAATTTTTCCCATTAGAGCATCACACCAGTAATCTGTACCAAGTTCAATTACAGATTCAAGGGCTTCATAACTCCGTAAAAAATAAATATTTCGGAACTAGTTTTCGAACTCGATGAAGGGTATCATCTGGACTACCTCCATATTAAATTTCATTCACCAAGATGTAATAGTTTCCGAGAAAACTTGTCCCCATTGGAGCATCACAGTTCTTTTGGTACTAAGTTAAATTTCGGATTCAAGGGCCACAACTCCGTAAACAAGTGGTTGTCACTAAGGTGACATGATCCCCCGCCGCAAATCAACTCTTCAAAATTGAAAAATAATGTCAAAATCAGCAAAATCGACTGTTCAACATGTCGGAAAAGTCAAAGCTCCACCGTGACCTTGAGAATAATGTCAAGGTCACCAAAATCTAATCAGACCTTTGTCTTCCCTAGGAGGTGATTTGTGTAAGATATGATGGAATTCCTGTGAATGGTTCTTGAGATATCCCGCTGGCAAGAATTACATGTACATTAGCATGTCAAAATATTCAAAGTTCCACTGTGACCTTGAGAATAATGTCAAGGTCACCAAAATCTAATCAGCCCGTCGTCTTCCCAAGGAGGTGCTTTGTGTAAGATATGATGGAATTCCTGTGAATGGTTCTTGAGATATCCCGCTGACAAGAATTACATGTACATAAGCATGTCAAAAAATTCAAAGTTCCACTGTGACCTTGAGAATAATGTCAAGGTCACCAAAATCTAATCAGCCCGTCGTCTTCCCAAGGAGGTGCTTTGTATAAGAAATGATGGAATTCCTGTGAATGGTTCATGAGATATCCCGCTGACAAGCTTTACATGTACATCAACATGTCGAAAAATTCAAAGTTCCACTGTGACCTTGAAAATAATGTCAAGGTCACCAAAATCTAATCAGCCCGTCGTCTTTTCTTGGAGAAGCTATGTGTAAAATATGAGGAGAATCCAGCGAATTGTTCTTGAGATATCCTGCTGACAAGGATAAAATGGCAAAGTCTCGTTGTGACCTTGAAATGAAGGTCAAGGTCACAAACCTCTGTATGAACATTACTCTTCCCATGATGAACCCATATGCAAAATATGAAAAGAATCTAGTGAATAGTATTTGAGTTATTCCATTTCGTACGGACGTACAGACGGACGGACGCAGCCGAATACTATATCCCCCGCTTCGCGCTAAACGCGCGGCGGGGGATAAAAATAATATTTCGGAACTGGTTTTCGAACTCGATAAAGAGTATGGTCATGAGTGCTCACAACCAAAATTTCATTCACCTAGGTTGAACAGTATCCGAAAAAACTTGTCCCCATTGAACACAATAAATCTAAGTCCAAAAAGTAACGTTTCCATGAAAACGACAACAAATTTCAATCTCAGAAAATTGAAAATTGTCTGTGCGCAATCGGAAGAACATGGTTAACAACTGTACAAAGTTTGGTTGATGTACCTTTGACGTTTTTTGAGAAAATTGACCGGACAGAAGGACGGATGGAATGACCACTATATACCCCCGCTTACTTCGTAGCAGGGGTATAATAAAAACTTTTAAAATGGCATGTTTATGTACATAAGGTAAGTATAGATATGACATTCTGTAAAATTAATTGCAAAGAGTCATTGGTAACACTGGGTCAACTTGACATAGTTCGAGGTCCGGGGTCCGAATGCAGTGTTGATAAAGGCTTGACGCAGGAGAGACATAACAGCACTGTGAGGAGTTTGGGTTTTCGGGTGCCATCCACAATAACATACTTAATGTTTCTATTTTGGATGTAGAGACGACCTAGGGTTGGATGGAGAAGTGAAGGTTGACTAAACTTGACTTACATTCCAGCGGCCTATGTTTGAGGGGTGATAGAAAGACTCCAATGCCTTGAAGAGCTTCGTAACGTGATCTTGAACCACACTGCCTCCACCCTAGTAAGAAACAAAATAATATGATTCTTTTAGAACCTCTTCCTGTCACAGGTACCGTACAAAAATTACATCTCAAAATAATTGTGGAAGAATGTATTCAAACATTTTCATGGAATTTATAACCTAACACATATTCACTGTCTTAGGACATAATATCCCTCTGAAAGGCTCTATCTTCAATCGCAACTCCATGAGGAGTTAACAACTTATTCTAACATCAACTTATGGCTCTGATTTGTTAACCAATTATGAATATAATAAGAGGTAATTAGATACTTTCCCATGAACTGGTTTGTAAATTAACTGATATTAATATTACAGGAGGGGATGACTGCCTGTCGAGATGTTGTACACTGTGACTCACCAACAGCGCCACGATCCAGGTGACGGACAGCATGATGTCGTAACAGTTGGCCGTTTTCTGGAACACTTGCTGGCCCACTGGCAGATTGAAGCTTCGCAAAAACCTCGTGAACATCTGAATTGTTTAAAAAATGACATGGAATGCTTTGTGAAGGATCTTTTACAGCATCAAGTAATCTGTTATTTTCCAATAAATATAATCTAGTCAATCATGTCAATGAATAACAATGTTTGTTTTCAATGAAAATATTTTTAAAAATTATTTGAACCTTGGATTTTAAAGTTTTCAAGTTATAAAGTTTTTTTTAGTTATGTTCAAGAAATTAAACAAATGATAAAATTTCAATAATTATTTTGACCTTGGAGTTGAGACCCCTAAAAGGCACAACAGCACCATATGAGTTACTAGCATACCAAATTTGAAGTTTCCAAGTCAAATAGTTTTTTAGATATGCTCCGGAAACTATTTCGGACGGACGGACATGCGGAGCGCTATATAAAAATCTTACAGATCTGGACTTTCAGTTTCATGTGCATTTAAAGAGCGGGAGATGCTGTACACCAAGTTTCTACATTCTACAAGGAGTCATGGCGTAGGTTGACTCATAACATGACTTATGTATTCTTGAGTTTGAATTGTAGAATTGAAAATGATCTGTTATTGATTGTAATTTGATCACTGAACACTAAACTTAACTTTGCAGTGGTGGAATGATGAGGAATCCCAGAATGCAACAAATATAAATTTATTAATTTTTTTATCGTAAGCACCATGCTTCATGCAATGCCCGTGTACCTGATCCACGTACGGCGTCCAGTCGATGTAGCCGATGTTGTGATTCGCTAGTCTTGTGAACAGGGACACCAAACTCTGCAAGAATCACACAGAATGTAATCAGACATATTCAGCTTGAAAACAATAAATAACAATAAGTACAGACAAATTGTTTAGCAATAAACTATTCCTCCTTCATCAATGTTCATTTAAATATCTCAAACTGGAATTTAAAGATCTGATGGAATGCATTTTTCTCAAGAATGACAGATGATTACCTCTACGTATATTGTACATCGGAATCAATTGAGCAGAAAATCAGGACAATATACACTTGCAATTGATAACAAGCAGACAGAGTCGGCCATATCCCCAGCAGACAGAGTCGGACATATCCCCCGCCTTTGAGAAATTTATAGAAGAATGGTTGTTGAATAACAGTGACTATGAACCTTTTTTCAACTAAACACAACACACAAAATTTCAGCTCCTTAGACAAAGTGGTTCTGGAGAAGAAGACAAAATGCGAAAAGTTTACAGACGGCTGGACACCGTGCAATACCATAAGCCCATCGGGCCTTTCAGGCACATCTACACATGATGATTGTTCCACACACCAAGTTTCGTTGAGATATGTCTTATAGTTTTTGAGTTCTGTTCCGGAAACGAAATTCTAAGTTACATTTCCATGGAAACGGTCCAAAAAAATAACTCGAAAAGTTGAAAACCCCAAAAGGCACATCTACACATGATGATTGTTCCACACACCAAGTTTCGATGAGATATGTCCTATAGTTTTCGAGTTCTGTTCCGGAAACGAAATTCTAAGTTACATTTCCATGGAAACGGTCCAAAAAAATAACTCGAAGAAGTTGAAAACCCCAAAAGGCACATCTACACATGATGATTGTTCCACACATGAAGTTTCGTTGAGATATGTCTTATAGTTTTCGAGTTCTGCTCGGGAAACAAAATCGGGACGGACGGATGGACGGGCGAAGCCCATTTCAATATCCCCCCCCCCCCCCCAACTATGTTGGCGGGGGATAATAAAAACGATTTTAATACACCCATTTTAACACTAGTGCAATCAGTTGGGCGATTCATTTTGTAAATGCTCACTGAGGCGTGACTGTGATAAGCATCAGATGGGGCCGGCTAGACAGCTACTCCGCCAAGCCTCGTTATTAATTAATGATGATTATCACTGCCGCTAAATGAATTTATGAGGTGTATTACATCGCCAAAAAGACATGTTTATGTAATAATTGTGTAATTGTCATCTGTGGAATTACCTAGTTGGATATCTAAACATTCGATATATGGGAAATTTAAGTTGGTTTATTGAAGATTTCTTTTTGAAATTAACAATCGAAATGTTGTGAAATTACGTTGAATTATGACTATCGCCGAAAATCAGATTCCTCCTGATACGTCACAGAAGTCATCCCTTCAGGGGCCACACCCTCGCAGACTTTCATTCTGGTCGCCGGGGCTAAATAAGGCGTTTTTTTAGAAAAAAGTATATAAGTAATTTATGGACCGATTTCAGAAATTTAAAATCGAGCAATTGTCAAATTGACATCCCATTTCAATGAATCCGATTTTGACCATATGTCATTTCATCTATCCTTTAATAGGAAAAGGATTAGGTGTGAAAAAGAAGCACTATAAGGAAAGTATGACTTACATATTCCCAGGAAGGATTGTTGTGGAAGGACAGCCACAGTTGAATCATTTCGTCAAACCACAACCTGAAAACATGCAAACACGTCAAGAGCAAAGAGTCAATAGTTTTGCATGAAATAAGCGGAGTGAAAGTCCTGTACTTCACACCGTCTGCATAATAACAATGATGTTTTGAAAGTCCTCATTTTGATGTTGGTAGTAAATTGAGTATGGAATATCTAGAAGCAAGACAGGGTAATTGATATAATCAGTTTCCTATAAGCATGTTCTCCATAACCCTCTCCCTTCAAACTGCTGGAACTGTTATCATATACCAAGTGTACCTCAGTGCTGCCACTAGGAAGTGCTACACATTCATCCAACGAGGAATGGATGACAAACTCAATTTAAATGTCTCCAAGGAGTATGCATGCAATCAGTGAAACAGTTGAATATTTTTCAGCGAGTTTGAATATCTAACAAGCCAAATAGATATGGCCCCATTATAACCCCTGAACTCACTTGAAACCCTTATGGTGTTGGTGTGGTGGCAGGGAGGTTGGTAGGAACAACTCAAAGTAGTTGAGAGCTTTTATAACGGTCACATCAAAGGGGCACAGTAGGGGCCTCCATTCGTCCAGCATTTCCTGGGTGGATTCCACAGAGAAGTATCTGAGGAGAAAAACTACTGATTATATGTTGGAACTATTTTCTAAATGCAGGGGTTACTTTGGACCGCGCCATTGCTCAGTTTCGCTACCTTAAACGAAATGGCATCACGATGAAAATAGAAAATGTCATCTGCTTAACATCATGAAGTTTTATTACAAAGTTATTACAAACTTGCTCTCGTGTGCATAATTTGCAGCCATTAGCCATTATTGAGCATCGATAAAGGGGTCGTTTCAAAGATTTTTGTTACAAATTAAATCTCTAGTGCAGTAACAAAATATTGTGTTATTTCCCTTGCTTTGATTATTGTTAGAATGCTGTACTTATATAACGTGTGAGATGAAAGAATGTAAAATCTAATATGAATACAAAGAGGTCATTCAAATGTATTTACGCTCACTGCAAAAAAACCTCCATAATAAATGGTATACGGCCCCTTGCAACCTGTCATATTAGACCAATCAGATTCAAGGAATCGTTTAGCACATGGCTGCGAGAGCATGTCAGTTTGAGGGCATATGTTGGTCAAAACACGGCAAACTGATAACAGTTTAAATTGTTTCATAATAACTATTTGGGAGCTATCATGACTCATATTATATCTGAAAATCAAGAGTTTCACCAGTGCTTGTTGAATAACATTTTGACTACATACTGAACTCGCCGATCGATCTGTGAATGCAAGATTTTATCAGTGTCAATGTGACACTGAATGTTAGTTCTGTTATTTTAATGAAATAAGTCAGACTTGAGACATGGAAAATTTGATCAGTGTTAATGTGACACTGAATGTTAGTTCTGTTATTTTAATGAAATGAGTCTGACTTGAGACTTACACATGAAATAAAACCTTTAAAATTTGCAGCAACTTGTCACCAAACGTATTATTATAATCTACTGCAGAGGTATGTCTACACAAGATTTCAGCATTCTAAGTAAGATATCTTACAGGGAGTGATCTCTAGGACTCCCACATTGTGACTCGATGACACACACTCTTACACCTCAGAATTTTTTGTATTGAGGTCCACGCGAAATTTAGCCCATGTATTAAGACCCACACGAAAAGCAGCCCATGGACTTGGATACAGGATTAATTTTTGTATGCAAGTCCACGGGCTTAAATTTAGATGTAATTCTTTATCATGTCCCTTTTTTATCGCAAAGTGAACCTCAAGTTTTCAAAGTTAGAACTGTATATAATACTGTGCAAGATTAGCATTAACTAGGCGTTTGAAATAATCATTCAAACATAAATTCAGAATGTTTTTTACAGAATTTCAAGGACTAGGCTCTTTAATTAAAGAACTAATTTTTTGTTAGTAATAAGATGAGGATGAAAGATACTTACACGCGAGAGCAGCGCACGATGTTCTTCAATACATTTTCAATGTTCCTGAAAACCAAAAGCAAAAACAATTGAGATTTCAAAACACACAGACTATATTAGTTATAAACTCTGTCTCAATACACACACACACACTACAGTTATTATCTCTGCTGCCATGTCTCAATACACACACACACTACAGTTATTATCTCTGCTGCCATGTCTCAATACACACACACACTACAGTTATTATCTCTGCTGCCATGTCTCAATACACACACACACTACAGTTATTATCTCTGCTGCCATGTCTCAATACACACACACACTACAGTTATTATCTCTGCTGCCGTGTCTCAATACACACACACACTACAGTTATTATCTCTGCTGCCGTGTCTCAATAAATAAGATAGATAAGATAAGATAATTCTTTATTGCCCGTTAGGGAATTTGTTTCACGACTGAGTGAGCATAAATACAAAATTATAGACATTCATTTATGATAAATACATGGAATACATACATGGTTATATAACATGGACAAAGAGTATGATGATGGGAACATTAACGCTTATTCAATAGAGAAATAGACTTTGGTACAAAAGACATTTTATAACGTTTGGTTTTGCACGTCGGTACATTATACCGACGGCCAGAGGGTAACAATTCAAAACAGTCATGCAAAACATGTGAAGGGTCACAGATAGTTTGAAAATCATAACTCAGGTTTATAATATACATTAACCTATTAACCGTTGCAATGTGATTTCCAGATAAAATATTTATTTTTCATATAGGATATTCTCAAATATTGACTTTTTAGATTTTTGTAAAAAGTTTCGTCTCCACTGCAACAGTATCACTTATCTTTCTCAAAGAAACCTTACAGTATCATAAATCCAAACTGAGTACAAGTTGACGAAATGTCACGCTCATAGCACACACTTACGAAGGGAAGAGTTGCAGCCCGTGGTGTTCAAACTGGGAGTACATGACCGACTCAACCAGCCGGTAGAGGGGTCGCCATGGCAACACCAGGTCGTCTCTAGATATCAAGTGCCTCTTCCTGAAATCATTATTCAAAACATGAGTCCAAGAACAGAATTGTTCACAGGGGCACTCAGAGCATGGCCACTTAGTGATTCTGAATTTGTTCATAAGTAAGAGTTTCTCCTTTCTGTGTTTATCAGTTTCAACATGAAGCAATGTAACTAAACACACTACCCACTACCCAGTATATGCATAAATGTATTGTATAATACGTTGCATCACCATGCACTCTTTTGTTCATACTACATGCACTTTGTTTTAGTAGCTATTTGAAAGGCATATGGAAGTCCCATACATAAGAAGAGGATGACTTTTCGGAGTATATACTCACTACTTCATCAGGTGGAAGAGGTCGTTCTGCCTGATGGAGTGAGTATATACTTTGAAATGTCATGTAAAATTTTAACAGTGACAAATAATTTGATACACTACCAACAATAAATCAAGTATGCCATAAGGGCATGCAGGTAAGAATTTAACCATGCCATTACGATGTTAACTGCGCCCTCAACACTAATAATTTAACCATTCCGATACGATGTTAACTGCGCCCTCAACACTAATAATTTAACCATGCCATTACGATGTTAACTGCGCCCTCAACACTAACAAGTGTTTGCCACTAACATGGCAATGTCCCCCGCCGATGACATTGAGTTAGTAAGACACATCATTGGAGCTACTTTATATATTGCATTACTGGTAAAAAGTGCCATGATGATCAGCAAATTTTAAGACTTTGGGTGCTTGAGTTCATGATATATCGTGTTAATAAGAGTTCTAAAAGTGGTCGAAGTGTTGTGTTGACCTTGAAAATAAGGTCAAGGTCACCAAAATGTACTGGTGTGTGTGTCATCCCCCAATGTAGGCTAACACTAAATTTGAAGAATTTGGATGCAACACTTCATGAGATATCGGGTTAACAGGAGTTCAAAAAGTGGTCAAAGTGTAGAGGTGCCCTTGAAAATAAGGTCAAGGTCACCAAATCGAATGCTGTCTGCGTCATCCTCCAATGTAAACTGACACCAAATTTGAAAACATTTGGTCCAACCGGTCATGATATATCACGTAAGCAAGAGTTTGAAAAGTGGTCAGTGTGTCAGTGACCTTGAAAAAAGGTCAAGTTCACCAAATCGACCGGTGTCTACGTCTTCGCCCAATGTAGGCTGACACCTAATTTGAAAACATTCGGTCTAAAGAGAGTTCGAAAAGTGGTCAAAGTGTTGTAGTGACCATGAAAATAAGGTCAGGGTCACCAAAATCCCCTGGTGTCTGCATCATCCCCAAGTGTAGACTGACAACAAGTTTGAAGACTTTGAGTCCAATGGTCAAGATGTATTGCGTATACAAGAGTTAGAAAAGTGGTCAAAGTGTCACGGTGACCTTGAAAATAAGGTCAAGGTCACCAAAATCAACTGGTGTCTGCGTCTTTCCCCAATGTAGGGTGACAACTAATTTGAAGACTTTGGATTCAATGTTTCATGAGATATCCCCTTAACAAGAGTTCAAAGAATGGTCAAAGTGTCGTGGTGACCTTGAAAATCAGGCCAAGGTCACCAAAATTGACTGGTGTCTGCGTCTTCACACAATGTAGGCAGACACCATGTTTGAAGACTTTGGATGCAACGCTTTATGAGATATCGCGTAAACAAGAGTTCAAAAAGTGGTCAAAGTGTTGTGGTGACCTTGAAATTAAGGTCAAGGTCACCAAATTTGACTGGTGTCTGCGTCTTCCCACAATGTAGGCAGACATCAAATTTGAAAACTTTGGATGCAACGCTTCATAAGATAATGCGTAAACAAGAAACGTACGGACGTACATACGGACGGGCTTCCCTGAACACATAGTCCCCCGTTCCGCGTTGCGGCGGGGGACAATAATTTAACCATGCCATTACGATGTTAACTGCGCCCTCAACACTAATAATTTAACCATGCCATTACGATGTTAACTGCGCCCTCAACACTAATAATTTCGAACCCTGACTTACTTCAAGAGGACAGTGAGCACAGCCGCATATTTCGTCACAAGAGACATCTCCAGCTCGGGGATGGTGAGCAACTCAAACAACAGTTTGATGAAGCAGATGTGGTCATCCTTGGAGAAATTGTGACCAAACAGTCGTATATATCTGAAAAGGATAAGTTTATCACATCACAAGTTATTCAATTTGTGTATTTTTCCTCTTAAACAATCATTACATGCAGCTAAATTGTATTCTTACCGAAGCGGGCAAAGATATGCCGGGTATTAAAGTTTTCATAATGGTCATGGGAATTACAGTTTTTCTAAATATAACTTGCATTTTGATTGGTTGACGGATCTACTTTACCCCCATTCATGAAATGCTAAGCTGTACATTTTTAGCTAAATCACATAGTTGAACAGATCGAGCCCATCTATTTGAAGTCACACGTCAGTAAAACATATAAAATAGAAAATCATGTTCAACCTATGTTTCCGAAACCCTATTTACAGTACTAAACTTGCAAGGCGAATCAGCATGCAACAGTCGCCGGCTGCACTGCCATGATGTCATGGCTTTGTGACGTTATTAATCATGACGTCATTTGGCGACGTAATTACACTCCTATCTTGCATTCCAACATTGCAATTGTTAGTTCACGTTTTCACTAATTTTCTCTCATTCTGCGACATTGTTTACGATATAAACGAGTTGTTTACTATGTCAATAAACCAATTGAAATGAATTAAATTCAACAGTTACTTTAGAATCTTTCTGAAAAAAGAGCGCAAGTTACAAACTATTTAGATATATGCACATCTTGAAGGTGTGAACGAGTTTATGAATGGCGTATGACTACAATTTGTATTTTACAGTCTAATCAAAGATCGTGAATTGGCGTCTTGTTTTTTGATTTTACGCATTAAAATGATCTTTGGTAAGAAAAAGAATAACCAACTCGGTGCTTTGAATTACGGATTATCTGTCCCTCGTGAATTATTATGTCAAACTCCTCGCTAAAGCTCGGAGTTTGTCACAATAATTAACTCGGGACAGATAATCCGTAATTCCTCGCAACTCGTTGATTATTCTTATAATACTAGTAACTACTAGACATCAGTACATAATCTTGGTCAAGCTATATCCCCTGCAACTTGCACAAATATCATACATCCACTAAACTCATCAACATTAGTTTTACTATACTGGGTAACTGTATAATATATTGAAGATTTCTTGATGTTTTTTATAAATTCATTAGTCAGACATAGTAGTACACATCTGCAATCTGATACAGAATATTAAAAAATAGAGCCGTGGGCTCTGTTGCTCATCAGAAATTGCATGATTTTATATCTCAGTTTGATGAGTGAATTGTGCTAACAACTGCTTAAATCAGTGAGTGAGTGAGTTATTGTTTAACGCCGCTTCGGCAGTATCACAGCCATTAGCGACGAGCTTAAATCAGAATAAGAGATTAACATAATGTAAGATATAATGAGATTATGCAATATGTTGACCCTTAGCTCTGGTTACACAGCCTGTCCTCGTATCGCCTACACCCCATATTGCCTACACCACTATCAGAACAAATTTATGGATGAGTGTACATCACACTGGCAATTCTGGCATCCTGATCTCTTGAGAAAATAATAAACTTTTCCAACATGATAACAAAGAACAAGAAACCTACATTAAATAGTTTCTGAGAAAAGTTGTCCCCTTTGGAGATACGATGAACAAAGTCCAAAAATACGGAACAAGGGCAAAAACTCTTGAAAAAATAATTGTACACTTCTCATTTTCGAACTCCATCAAGGTATTTATGCCCTCAAGCAACACACCAAATTTGGTAACCCTATCTTAAACGGTTTCTGAGAAAAGCTGTCCCCTTCATGTCGGACGGACGGAGCCCAAACCCATATCCCCCTTCCACTTCGTGGCGGGGGATAATAACTTAAAAACAAATGACTTTAATTTCACTTTGATTTCCACAATGACGACAATGTATTCATAGCATATGCACTAGCTATGTAATGTACGTTCTTAGATGCTAGTACTGTGGACTATTGTATTACTTTATATATTACTTTATACTTATTGTATTATAGATTCTCTGAGAGTGAAAGATTTGGATCTTGTATATTCTGATGTACATTGTGGAATTTGTCATGTGTCATTTTCATTTGAGTGTAAAAATCTATGAACTGGAAATAACAGTAAGGAAGAGGATATAACATTCAGTACTAATGTAAAAAAGTTTGATTTTAACCTGCGTGATGAGTTTGTAAATAATATTGATATGTGTGTTGTCAACAGGTTGTGTGCTTGTGAAAATGTTGTTTCGTGTGTTACATCTGTGTGTAATGATTTGTTGTTAGTGCTGCTAAGAATATATTTGGTACTTTTAAAGTAAAATCAATCAAATCGTGTAAAAGGCATAAACCGTTTAAAATTTGTAAAAGTAGGTAAAAATTACAGTACAATTTTAAAGAGTTCATATATCAATATTAAATTAGAATTTGCTGGAGAGTAACGTAATTTTCAGGATAAAGAAAAAAATTATTTTTGGAAAATGTCTGACTCTTTTGATAATCACTCTGAAAAGACATTAAGTATTGAATTGTTAGATTGTTTAATTACTGATTAAGAAAGAATATACAAACATATGTATAATCA